>OY992531.1:110108748-110180616 GCA_963921185.1 Dasysyrphus tricinctus | reverse complement strand
TATCGGAGTAACTACTTTCGGAGTAACTACTATCGGAGTTACTACTTTCGGAGTAACTACTATCGGAGTAACTACTTTCGGAGTTACTACTATCGGAGTTACTACTATCGGAGTTACTACTTTCGGAGTAACTACGATCGGAGTAACTACTTTCGAAGTAACTACTATCGGAGTTACTACTATCGGAGTTACTACTATCGGAGTTACTACTTTCGGAGTAAATACTATCGGAGTAACTACTTTCGGAGTTACTACTTTCGGAGTAACTACTATCGGAGTAACTACTTTCGGAGTAACTACTATCGGAGTTACTACTTTCGGAGTAACTACTATCAGAGTAACTACTATCGGAGTTACTACTATCGGAGTAACTACTAAAGTACTAACTTGGAGTAACTACTATCAGAGTAACTACAATTGGAGTAACTACACTTGGAGTAACTACACTCCACTCCACTCCACTCCACTCCACTCCACTCCACTCCACTCCACTCCACTCCACTCCACTCCAACCACTCACTCCACTCCACTCCACTCCACTCCACTCCACTCCACTCCACTCCACTCCACTCCACTCCACTCCACTCCACTCCACTCCACTCCACTCCACTCCACTCCACTCCACTCCACTCCACTCCACTCCACTCCACTCCACTCCACTCCACTCCACTCCACTCCACTCCACTCCACTCCACTCCACTCCACTCCACTCCACTCCACTCCACTCCACTCCACTCCACTCCACTCCACTCCACTCCACTCCACTCCACTCCACTCCACTCCACTCCACTCCACTCCACTCCACTCCACTCCACTCCACTCCACTCCACTCCACTCCACTCCACTCACTCCACTCCACTCCCTCCACTCCACTCCACTCCACTCCACTCCACTCACTCCACTCCACTCCACTCCACTCCACTCCACTCCACTCCACTCCACTCCACTCCCACTCCACTCCACTCCACTCCACTCCACTCCACTCCACTCCACTCCACTCCACTCCACTCCACTCCACTCCACTCCACTCACTCCACTCCACTCCACCACTCCACTCCACTCCACTCCACTCCACTCCACTCCACTCCACTCCACTCCACTCCACTCCACTCCACTCACTCCACTCCACTCCACTCCACTCCACTCCACTCCACTCCACTCCACTCCACTCCACTCCACTCCACTCCACTCCACTCCACTCCACTCCACTCCACTCCACTCCACTCCACTCCACTCCACTCCACTCCACTCCACTCCACTCCACTCCACTCCACTCCACTCCACACTCCACTCCACTCCACTCCACTCCCTCACTCCACTCCACTCCACTCCACTCCACTCCACTCCACTCCACTCCACTCCACTCCACTCCACTCCACTCTCCACTCCACTCCACTCCACTCCACTCCACTCCACTCCACTCCACTCCACTCCACTCCACTCCACTCCACTCCACTCCACTCCACTCCACTCCACTCCACTCCACTCCACTCCACTCCACTCCACTCCACTCCACTCCACCCACTCCACTCCACTCCACTCCACTCCACTCCACTCCACTCCACTCCACTCCACTCCACTCCACTCCACTCACTCCACTCCACTCCACTCCACTCCATCCACTCCACTCCACTCCACTCCACTCCACTCCACTCCACTCCACTCCACTCCACTCCACTCCACTCCACTCCACTCCACTCCACTCCACTCCACTCCACTCCACTCACTCCACTCCACTCCACTCACTCCACTCCACTCCACTCCACTCCACTCCACTCCACTCCACTCCACTCCACTCCACTCCACTCCACTCCACTCCACTCCACTCCACTCCACTCCACTCCACTCCACTCCACTCCACTCCACTCCACTCCACTCCACTCCACTCCACTCCACTCCACTCCACTCCACTCCACTCCACTCCACTCCACTCCACTCCACTCCACTCCACTCCACTCCACTCCACTCCACTCACTCCACTCCACTCCACTCCACTCCACTCCACTCCACTCCACTCCACTCCACTCCACTCCACTCCACTCCACTCCACTCCACTCCACTCCACTCCACTCCACTCCACTCCACTCCACTCCACTCACTCCACTCCACTCCACTCCACTCCACTCCACTCCACTCCACTCCACTCCACTCCACTCCACTCCACTCCACTCCACTCCACTCCACTCCACTCCACTCCACTCCACTCCACTCCACTCCACTCCACTCCACTCCACTCCACTCCACTCCACTCCACTCCACTCCACTCCACTCACTCCACTCCACTCCACTCCACTCCACTCCACTCCACTCCACTCCACTCCACTCCACTCCACTCCACTCCACTCCACTCCACTCCACTCCACTCCACTCCACTCCACTTGAGTACACAAGTCATGGCTGGAAAAAGTCATGACTGAATAAAGTCATGACTGAAAAAAGTCAGGACTGAAAAAAAGTCATGACTGAAAAAAGTCACGACTGAAAAAAGTCATGACTGAAAAAAGTCATGACTGAATAAAGTCAGACTCTTAACAGTCTTGAGATCTCTGAACGGTGTGAAATCTTGAGTGGCCTTGAGATTCTGAGCGGTCTTGAGATCCCTGATCGGCCTTGAGATTCTGAACGGTCATGAGATTTCTGAGCGGCCTTGAGTTTCTGAACGGTCTTGAGATCTCTGAGCGCCCTTGAGATTCTGAACGGTCTTGAGATTTCTGCGCGGCAGTGAGATTCTGAGCGGCATTTAGATTCTAAACGGTCTTGAGATTCTGAGTGGCCCTGAGATTCGGAACAGTTTTGAAATCCCTGAGCGGTCTTGAGAGCCCTAAACGGCTTTGAATTCCTGAGCTGCCTTGAGATTCTGAGTGGTCTTGAGATCCCTGAGCGTCCTTGAGATTCTGAACGGTTTTGAGATCACTTAATGGCCTTGAGATACTGAGCGGTCTTGAGATTCCTGAGCGTTTGTTAGCTGTATCAGTTTTATATTTTTCATTAAATTCCCTTGCATGTTTAGGAAAACGCTGCGTAAGGCTTTAGCCCCAAACCTCAATTTTTCGTCATATACTTTTAGGACTAGGAAAAAATAGAGCCTACGTAGTACGTAGATATAGTTGATTTTTTATCTCATCCTCCTTCGTTTATCCAATTCTCTTTGAGCTTTGAATAAAGAACACAGCTTACATGTCGTCCCCCTTATGCCAGAAACATGAATGTGCAAAAATGAAAATGTTGGGAAATCGTGTTTGAATGTTTATTGCTCTCGTAAAATTAGTAAGTTTGGTTTATGAAAAAAATATTTATTTGTAAATTACTTTCTCATTTATCTTGTTAAGCTGATATATTTTTTATGTTGACACCACTTCCCTTCCCCGACATTTGGCACATTCATCTTTCTGGCACAAACAAAAATAAAAAAATTATCTCATTCATCTTTAAATAAGAATGACTTTCCTATAAAGAAAAATTAAAAAAAGCATACTAATTTCAATATACATATGTATATACAAATGTATGTTTATTTAACAATAAATGATAAGCATAATTATTTACTAATCACTTAGTTCTCGTTTTCAGAATTAGAATCGAAAAATCAAAGATTTTTAATTATTTTTCTAAATAGCGCATAACTTTAACATAACATACATAAACAAAGTAAAGTAGAGTTTTAAGGCCTTCAAATTACATGTTAAAAAAGACATATTATTTGAAAACTGACAGAGATATAGCCATTCAAACTTTACCATTTCTTATCATTTTTCGCACTTTTTGCCCGAAAACCTAATTTTTGGTACCACATGAGAAATTAAACATTCCTTGCACCTAGAACCAAATCTTATATTAATCGGACCAGCCGTTCAGTCTGAATGTCAGAAAGCATTTAAAAACTGCCGTTATATTATATCAAAATCTTGATTTCGAAAAATTTTTACGAATGCAAAACTTGCCATCATATTATACAAAAAAAGGGGCTTTCGGGCCAAAATTGTGAAAAATTATAAGAAATAGTTAAGTTTGAATTTGTAACAAAATTTGTAACAAAATTACTTATTGAACATGTCTTATTAAAGTCCTTAGTCTCTTCTTTATTTAGTCTTTGTATGGCTTCAAAAAAAGTCATGCACAATTTATTAAAAAAGTTAGAAATCTTTGATTTTTATTTTTGGTAGGTACGTTTTTGATTACTTTTCCTGCTTATATTGTATTATAAATTTTTTTAAACTATTCATTTCAATAGAAAATCTAATTTTGCTTGGTTTGCGAGCTATACCAAAAATAATGAAAAGTGCTTATGGGCCAAACAAACATATTCAATAATATAAAACCTTGCACGTTTCTAGTAAGCTCAATGGGCTAATACTGCTGTGTGTGAACTTCAAAAGGCTCAGGAGAGTTTCGTGCCCTGTTATAATTTGCGCCCATCCTTCAGGGACATACACGGGAACATTTTTTGAGTTTTTTTTCCAAATTTCGAATGAATGAAATCACATTCCATCTCTGTGTCACCAGTTTCAAAATATTTGTGATCAATTGTTTTGATCGTGGGATGATTTTCGCAGAGACATTGCGACAAAAGTTTTGTTTTTTGATCACTAGTGTGAGACACTTCGCCATACACAGGGGCGGACTGGGGGTCAAAGGGCCTACCGGGACCTTAAGAAAAAGAGCCACAGAATACAATAACTCTCAAAATGGTTAAAAATAAAAGTTGATATTTCAGACATTTCTCGGAAGTCATTTTTTTTATATTTATTGATTTTTGAATTAACATATTGATTGATATATATTGAATTCAAGTATATAAGGTATAGTTTTGAATTCTAAGGTTAGAATTTCATTTTGTTGAAACTGCTTTTTTTAGTTTATGGCTGCGTCACCTGTCAGTATTTAATTTGAGTTTTTATTCAAGCAAGCATACAAAATTGCAAAGATGTAATATTACATTAATTTTACGACCTTAAGTGGGTGTGACTTTCAGTTTAGTCAAAACAAAATTACGCGTGTCAAAAAAATTATGGGAATTAAGGGAGATATGAAATAAAAAGTATTTCAAATTTTCATATTTCTAATTTTCAATAATTTGTTAGAAATTATTTTTCTAAGCTACGGTTATTGTGCAATCACAAGAAATGAAACGTATTAAATAATTTCAAAAAATAAATTGGGGTTGGGTACGAAATCCCGAATGCCGAAATCCCGAAAGACAAAATCCCGAATGGACAAAATCCCGAATGGCTAAAATCCCGAAAGCCAGAATCCCGAATGCCATTAGCCCGAATGCCAAAGTCTCAGCTGGCTTTGTACTTTTTTTGGTATTAAAATCGCGCGCGCGATTCTGGCCTTCAAAATATACATTTTGTAATGCTTGTAAGAATATTATTTATTTTCAATGAATAGTTGGTCAGTTTTTTAACAAATTACTTTTGAAAAATGTTTATCTACTATCAAATTGATAATTGGCAATCATAATAAGAGTGTGTAGCAACCCACGCAAATGCTGAGAACAATTTATTTCACAATCCCAACATCAACTTTTCCAAGTAGGCGATGCGTGTTTTAGAATATTGTCTTCTCATTATTTGTAAAGAGTAGACATAGATTCGTTTGAATACAACTTAAACTAAATAAAAGTTACGATTGGAAACTATTGATTTTTTTTTTAATCATTAAAGAAGAATTCAATTAATGTATTATGTATATCTAAAGATTTATAAGCGATTATTTATTTTTAAATTTCTTTAATAGACAATGTTATGATGCCATGGCGAGCAAAAATCAAAAGCAAAACAAAACAGTTTGATTTCTTTGAAAATACTGAATAGTACTAAAAAAGTATTGAAATTCGGAATTCAGTCCCAAATGTTTGCGGGACTTTTTGTCATTCGGGATTATGGCATTCGAATTTTCTTCAATTTTTTTTCTCGAATGAATCAAATAAATTAATTTAATTTCACAATTTTTCACTGTAGCATGATTTTTCTGATTGAAATGTTTGATATTGAATGAAAAAATAAAGGCTGGTGCTTTTGATCACCAATATCTCGGCACTTTCAAAAATTTAAATTAAATTTTGTTTGTTCAGCAAAATTTTCAACAGAAAATCTATAATTTGAGCACTTTATTTGAGAAATCACTTATTTGCTGATTCTGTTGGATAAGTAAGATTTAATCAAAGATTTCCTGAAATTTCTTTTGCTCATCATTGGTTAAGACGATGTGCATTTTTGCAAAGGCCTTAAATAAAATTTATAGAAAAACCACAACTAGGATAAAATTTTATCACTAGGTATCACAAAATGCCAGCACTACCTTCACTTCTAAATGTCCGTGTTATTTTACACAAAAAAATTTACTTTCTAAAGCTCACTCACCATAAACAAACATCAACTTTGTTTATGGTGAGTGACTGATTACTTCTTACAATTGATTTGACAGATATACTGGAAAATGGGAAGATGATTATTTCAAAAACCATGTTCAAACTGAAATTTGAGTGAATAAACGCTCAATGATGATCACAGATTCATAACTATAGATTAAACAGAATCAGTGATAATCTAGTTGCAGATCTTACCCACTGTGAACAAACTGGCCCTATGCGAGACCAAGAACCAGAGCAAACAGAATTTTTTCAAAAATATTGACTTTCAAATTTAATTTCTCAAAAACGTTCCACTAAAAAAAACTTGTTTCAAAAAACAAATAAAAGAATAGAATATTAGTTTTCAAAAAAAGGAAGAAAATTGCAGAAAAAAAGGCTCTTGGGCTGTTAGTTCATTATTTTATAAAACACCTACTTAATTAACAATCATTGACTAGAGACTTTAATACTTTAATTATTTTTTAACTAACTTCTCTTTTCTGACAATAAACTCCACGGATATTATAGCATTGCGGTTTCAAGGTGATCTTGCGTCATGATATTTCTCCATCGATTTTTGATGTATTTAAAATTTGCGTCAAAATAATATCGTCGCAAGACATTGAAGCAGCATTTTGCGCAATCTCCACAGTGTTCTTGTTTCTTTCTGTTTCTTGACGTTCGTCCTCTGCTTCATCATTGGCCGCATTTTATTTTTCACATGATCTGATCCGGATCAATTTTTAACAAGTAATTGCAAAAGCAACATGGGATCCTGCTTTTTATCTGGATCTATTTCAGTGATCCAAAAATTGCTATGTGAATTATCTCAGTAGCGCAAAGAAAAGAGGCAACAGATGCATGAAACATAAACAAACTTAAGGCAAAAAGAGAAGCTATTTAACACTCCTGTCACTATGATCCTGTTTGTTTTATTTATCATGATCTGATCCGGATCAGATAAAATACGGCAATTTATTCTCATCTTTTGAATTCAGGTTACATATGCACTTATCTTTCAGACATTTTAGTACTCATCATTGAGAGCCATTTTAATTTATTTTTAATTTGCCATATATTTAGTTTTTTGAAACTGTAAAATTTTTCTATCAACTTTTGAATAACTAAAGATCCGTAGAGGCCACCAACCAAGTTTTGGAGGAATCCAAAGATTCATAGAGTTAACCAACCTAATTCTTGGGGCCTCCAGGGATCCGAAGAGACAACCAACCGAGTTCTTGGGGCCTCCAGAGATTCGTAGCAGCCACCAACCGAGTTCTAGGGGTTTCCAAAGATTTAAAGAGGCCACCAACCGATTTCTGGGGGCCTCCAGAGATCTGTAGAGGCCACCAACCGAGGTCTGGAGGTCTCCAGAGATCCGTAGAATCCACCAACCGAGGTTTGGAGGCCTCCAGAGATCCGTAGAGGCCACCAAACGAGATCTGGGGGCCTCCAAAGATCCGGAGAGGCCACTAGCCAAGTTATGGTGGCCTCCAGAGATCCGTAGAGGCAACCAACTGAGATCTGTAGAGACCACCAACCGAGGTCTGGAGGCCTCCAGAGATCCGTAGAGGCCACCAAACGAGATGTGGGGGCCTCCAAAGATCCGTAGAGGCCACCAACCGAGGTCTGGAGGCCTCCAGAGATCCGTTGAGGCCACCAAACGAGATCTGGGGGCCCCCATAGATCCGTAGAGGACACTAACCGAGTTCTGGTGGCCTCCAGAGATCCGTAGAGGCCACCAACCGAGGTCTGGGGGCCTCCAGAGATCTGTAAAGGTCACCAACCGAGATCTGGAGGCCTCCAGATATCCGTAGAGGCCACCAACCGAGGTCTGGAGGCCTCCAAAGATCGGTAGAGGCCACCAACTGAGTTCTGGTGACCTCCAAAGATCCTAAGAGGCCACCATCCGAGTTTTTAAGGCCTTCCAAAATCCTTAGAGGCCACCAAGTGAGTAGTCTATATTTAGTGTGAGTCCGTTATGACAATTTTTTCTTTAAAAAAAACTTCTTACTTGCCCGGGGGCCCACCGGGCGAAATCCCGGTTGCCCGGTGGCCCAGTCCGCCCCTGGCCATACACATAACACCGATCGATGCACCGACACCAAAAAATCTCAGAATTTTGATTTTTTGCACACCACACAAGTGTGTTGTCTATTGGTCGCTTTAGTAACAATGAGCACGAATGTGAGTTTCTTACATCTGAAGTAACTTTTCTAGCAAAACAGCTATGCCAAATCCAAGAATGTGGCACATTCATGGTTTTTGTGCTGATAATTCCCATCAGTTGGGAGCCAGAAACATGAATATGCCACATTCGTGTTTCTGGCTCAACTTGATGAGACTGAAATCTACATTCATGTAATTGACATTTTTAAATACAGTGGTTTCCTTGTATGCATGGCATTCTAAGCTTTGGTGTAACATAGATTATACAAAGGTTAATCAACCCACATCATTAACTCAAAATCGGCAAATTTGCACATTCATGGTTCTGGCATGAGGGGGACGATGTAATATTGTTCAGCCCCAACAATTCGTTCAATTTATCTAGCTTGGAAAAACACTGCGCACATGTGAATTTTAAAGCCACAATCTTATTTTTGTTTATCTAACTCTCTTCGGAATCTACCGTGGGTGGGAGGGGGGCTTCAGCCCCTATAGACCCCCCCTCTGAATCCGATACTGTTTCAGTACATACAGTTTTAAAAGAAAAAACTAAAATAATAGTAATAGAGCCAACAGCAAATTTCGGGAATGGATGTATAACCAAAATCTGAGGGTTTATAGGTACATGTATTGCGATACCAAATACAAAAATCTGTTAGGTTTTTTTCACAGCCTTTGGTGGGGGTGCGGATTTAAAACCAGCTTTATTTCCTATTTAAGTGTTATATATAAATGTCGAATATAATATACATAAATGTCGCGTTGCAAACCGAGTAGGCCAATTGGCGCAGGGACATAAGTCCCCGGGACACAAGTCCCGAATTTCTTTTTCGGTACTTATGTCCCACTTTGCTGGGTCACAAGTCCCGAATTCGATTCGGGAAAATTTGCAAACTTTGCTTTTTTTTCCAACAGCTTGTAACTGTACTTTGCATTGGTGTAGGTACTACCGAAAAAAAAATCGAGAGAATAAAACCGGTTCTACCATTTCGTCAGCTGTGGTTTCTTTAAATTGTCTCTATGCGTACATTTATGTAAAAATAAAAAAAACATATACGTGGGACATAAGTCCCGAAATATTTTTTCAGGAATTACGTCTCAGTAGGGTGGGACATAAGTCCCGAATCGAATTCGGGACTTGTGACCCAGCAAAGTGGGACATAAGTACCGAAAAAGAAATTCGGGACTTGTGTCCCGGGGACTTATGTCCCTGCGCCGGCCAATTGAATCTCCGTAGCAGTAAGGAAACTGTTAACAATGCTGATTTTTGTAGGTGTTTTTTTTAATGCATCACCATCATTGAAATTTGACAGTTGATGGCTTGACAGATAGGCGATGAATTATATTCTGTGGCAAAAAGTGTATTTTGATTCAAATGTCACCCAACTGACCTAAAATCACCTTTTTCCGGAGCAGTAAGAACTCTTCTAGAAGTTCTGATTTGTTGGAGGTATTTAATCCATCGACATCGTAACGATCCTCCAATGAAATAAGACAGTTGATGGCTTGGATGTTTTTTATTTTCTCAGTTTTTTTTTATTTTTTACAAAATAATACAAATAAAACTAATAGCCGCGTTTTATTATCGCTCATAACCCATATGGTTCACCTCTTGAAAATAAAACGATGCGGGTTAGTGGAAAAACAGTGCTGTATATCAGTCTCTTTTTTTCTTATGTTTATTTGTTTTCCATGTCAACACTTGTCTGTTTTCCTCTCTATTCCTAACACTGCTGACAAATCGCTGACTTCGTTCACAATGGTAAATAGCCCTCTGCCTGTCAGAGTGAAAACATCTATCTAGGTTATTGAAACTAACCTCGATAGAAACTTAGATCCCATGTTGTTTTTGTAATACATGTTAAAAGATAACCTTGACCCAGACCCAGAGATAATAAAACGCAGATAATGCCATCATATTTATTGGTTTCCAATTTAATGTTTATTGAATACATGTAATTAAGCAAGGCTGTTTTCAACATACTATACATGACTTATAAGGCGTTTTTCTTTTTTAATTCAGAAAAGAGCTCTGAGCATGTTGAGCATGTTCTGAACATCATCTAAACAAGTTTTTTCTGAGCACTCTGAACCATTTTTGAAACACACCTGAACACTAGCTGTCAAATGCTATGTGTTCAGCTTCAGCATTTAACTCTGTCTGCTCAGTTATTTTATTCTGAGCTCATAGAGCGTGCTCTGAACGAACTCAGAACACGCTCAAAAAGAAATTCAAATTTTTAGCTCTGAACGCTCAGAGCTAAGGAAGTAACACAACTTTTTGTTTGACAGTTCAGGCTCTGCCCTAAATTAAAAAAGAAAAACCCCTATAGTAGCGGCGGTGGCGTTAGTGCACGATATGAGGGCATATTTGTCATTTCAACCTGACGCATTTAGCTTTAGTATACTAATAGTTCATGCCCCAACTCAACGTTTAGGAAGTGTGGCCAAGATGGCAACACTGTCAGAAGGATAACAGATGGGTGTCCACTCACCAGTTTAAATCCCGAAATGTTGCTTATAAATCGAAAACCAGGGGTCGGATGATGACCCGAGGATTGCCGTTGGATTCAGCGCCCTTGAAACCATGGGACCACATTATTGATTTTCTCCCACCCCTCCTCTTGCGTGATGGGGGTGGAAAAAGTCCGTTTTGGGAAAGAAAATTTGCAGAATTTCACAATCTACTTCATTTCATCCAAAGTTGATTGAATCCCTTCTTTGATTTTTTTAAAAGTCACTTTCAAAGTGCTGGAGAGAGGGATATGAAAGATTAACAAACCACAATATCTATCTTGGTATAATATAAGCATAATGACACATAATTTAAGGGTATTTTTTATTGTCCGACCTCATTAAGTCAAAATGAACCCGATACAACCACCTTAAAAAAGTTATAGACTTTTTCATAAATTATGACTGAATTTTTAGTGAAACAAGTAAAATAATACCAAATTCCAACAGCATTAACACGAAACTTGGTCCACATATTTCATTTGTCACAAGCAAGAAGAATCAAAATACCTAGTCTACAAAAATATTTATAGTGAAAGGGTGTTTCTTTCAATGAAAGGGGGAAATTTTTAACTACTACCATGAATCCCCTCTCAAAACTGCTGTTGGAATGTGGTAATATTTTACTTGCTCAAGAGCTCTGCAGCAAAAACAACATCACCCCAGACATGCAGTTTGTCTTCCGTGAAAAACATTCCACCCTTCATCCTCTCCTGAAGTTTCATCATGACATCACCACAACTTTAAACAACAATCAAATTACTGTCGGATGCTTCCTGGATGTCGAGAGAGCATTCGATAGTGTATGGATTGAAGCCCTTATCCATAAACTCCACATAGTTGGCTTTCCTTTAGCACTTATTAAAATTATATTTTCTTTTCTTTCCCTCAGGAACTTTTTCGTGCAACTGGAGAACTGCAAATCGACAGTGAAGAACCAAATTTCAGGTGAATGCGAGAACCCTCTCTTCGCTGAGGACTCACTTACATAATACTCATCATTCTCTCCATTAAAAGCTGTCCGAGTAGTAAAGGCACACATCCGCAAACTATCCCAATTTAACACCAAATGGGGTATCCCGATCAACTCATCTAAATCGGAGCTTGTATGCTTCAGAAAATCAGGGGGCAGACGCGGTCGCTCAGCTGGAAGCTGCAGAAGCATCACCCTAACACTCCTAGACGGAACCAGATTACCAACCAAACGCAGCGCCAAATACCTAGGCATCAACTTCAACGAGCTGCTGAGATTCAACCAACATTCACGTACTGTCCTCAAAAAAGCCAATTTTGCTTTCCACCGCCTCTGCCCGCTGATGAAGAAGAAAACTGAGCTAAGCAAACAGACAACATTTCTTATCTATTAGCAACCCCTGAGACCAGTCATCAGTTACAGTATCCCAGTTTGGTTTTCCATCTCCGAAACGGCTATGAAGGAACTACAAATATTCCAGAGGAAAATCCTGAGGATCTACACTAGGCTTTATCTCCATCGTCAGTGGCGTAAGCATTTCAAGATCGGGTTACACTAGCTGAGGCTAAGGTGGCCCCCTTGAACAAGTACTTATTGCTATCTGCAGATAAGCTGGGGGGAAACATCGCCAACCACCCTAATCAACTGATGGGAAAGATAACAAAACCAACAACTACATCCGGCAGCAAGGTACCTAAGCGCTATGAAAATCCTGGACATAACTCCAACGATGAAGCAGTACGCTTCTACTCTGACCTAGGGACAGCACATTATCATGGATAAACACGAACTCTACCCCCACCCAACCAGAGGACTGAACAACCCGAAGACAACAAAGTCAAACCGACTTTTATGTTAAGTTTTTACATACATATGTTATAAATCTTATTTGCTTTTTAAATAGAATCAATGTTTACCGTAAGGCCCCTTTGTGCCAACAAAATCTTATTATTTATCAATGTATCTTACAGTTGTACATTTTTTTTTTAAACCAATTGTAAATAGGAATGTTCAATAAAATAACATTGAAATTGAAAAAATTCCCCATCTATGCAGATGGGACCAAAAATCGCCCGGAGAATTTTGCTCTGGAAACAGCCTATAGCGTTCTCATCCAGCGTTATACATCAGGACCGGGATGAAAAGCATCTTATAAAGGGAAACTTTGGTTGCTCGAGAGAGGGCTTTGCTTCTTAATTACCTTCTTAGCCAAAAGAAACAGCGATTGGCAAGAGTAATTCTGCATTTGATCCCAGAACTGATATCATTCGCTGAGTTTGAAAACGGAGCCTAGGTAGACAAAGTCTCTGAACTCTGACCACCTCAAAATTATTGCTGTCTATAGTTATGTCCGAGACGTCGATGTTGAGTGTCCTTCTTGGTTGACAGCATATACCTAGTTGGTCTTGCCTTCATTCTGTTTTATACCAATTAGTATTGGTATAAAACAGAAAGAGTTTAAGATAGCAGCTATATACTGCCCTCCGAGGCGCTCTCCAACTGAAGAAGACTTTGCAGAACTCCTTAATTTGTTAGGACATAACTTCCTTGTTGGTGGCGACTTCAATGCTAAACACACCCACTGGGGATCTAGGCTCATAACCACAAAAGGTAAACGGCTATACCAAGCAGGCCGCAAATACAACTGCGAATTTTATTCTTCTGGTTCGCCAACATATTGGCCATCTGATACTAACAAAATACCAGACCTTATAGACTTTTTCGTAGTTAAAGGTATTAAACGAAACCATATAAGTGTCGAAGGTAACTACGACTTATCGTCAGATCATACTCCAGTAATAATTTTAACACTGAGTGAAGCGGAAATAATAGAAAAAAGTAATCCTAAGCTCGTGAATAAGAGAACAAACTGGAACGAATTCAGAGATAAACTTGAAAGTTTTATAAACCTCAGATCCCCTATGCAAACAATTGAACAAATTGACCATGAAGTAGAACAATTTATTGCTGATGTGCAACAGGCTGCAGAAGAAAGTACTCCAACTATTTCGAACTCAAGAGAAAAAGAAATAAAATATCCTGTCGAAATAAAGGAGCTGATATTAGAAAAAAGAAGAGCTCGAAGAAAATGGCAAGTTACGAGATTTCCAGGTGATTAGGCAGGGTTTGACCGTCTTAGCAACGAACTAAAGAAAAGAATCTGTGAGCTTAAAAACGATTCACTGAGTAGATTCCTGAATAGTCTTACAGCGGATGCTTCTACAGAATACTCCTTATGGAAAGCAGCTAAGCGCTCAAAAAGACCACAGACACAAAACCCGCCAAAAAAGTCTCAAAATGGTGAATGGGTCGGAAATCCGAAACGAAAGGCTGATCTCTTCGCTGAACATCTAGCGAATGTTTTTAAGCCATTCCCAGCAACCACAGCTACAGATCCCTTACAGTTTGTTGATAGAAACGACGAATGTGAAATACCTTTTGTCACGCTCAAAAAAGAAAGAAGCATGTGTCAGCATAAGTTGTCTAACAAAAAATCACCAGGGTACGATCTCATAACTGCTCTGGTTTTGAAAGAAATTCCTTTAATAGCCTTCAAGAAACTCCAATTTATAATAAACGCATGCCTTAAACTAAGATATGTGCCACATCACTGGAAAATTGCAGAAGTCATTGTTATACCTAAACAAGGTAAGCCACCAACAGAAGTAACATCTTACAGACCAATATCGCTTATACCAATCATGGCAAAAGTTTTTGAAAAACTGCTACTGAAAAGGCTTAGTAAAATAATAATCCCGAGCCATCAGTTTGGATTTAGAGATAAACATTCCACGATAGACCAAGTGCATCGAATTACGGATGTTGTGGAAAAGGCACTTGAAGAAAAACAAGTATGCTCGGCTATATTCTTAGATGTTGCTCAAGCCTTTGACAAGGTTTGGCACTTGCGACTTGAGTACAAACTGCATAGGGACCTTCCCAGGCAGTACTACGAAATACTGAAATCCTACGTTACGAACCGACTCTTTAGAGTACGGTACGACCAAAATTACTCAGAACTAAAGAAAATTGAAGCCCGTGTACCACAAGGAAGTGTCCTAGGACCAACCCTGTATCTGTTATATACAAGGGATATTCCAGTGGACATCAACGCTATCATGGCCACCTTTGCTGATGATACTGCAATATTGGTGCCAGATAAATCCGTTACGAAGGCTACACAAAAATTGCAAAATGCAGTTGATAAAGTTAGTGATTGGACGCAGATATGGCGCATCAAACTAAACGAAATAAAATCGACGCATATAAACTTTACAAATGAAAACATAAACAATGTTCCAATTTATATAAACAGTACAGCAGTACCTTACTCCAATACCGCCAAATACCTTGGAATGACTTTGGATGCAAAGCTTAAATGGAAAGAGCACATCAAAAAGAAAAGAGAAGAACTAAACTTGAAGTACAGAAAAATGTACTGGTTACTAGGAAAGAACTCTGACCTATCTATCCAGAACAAATTAATGTTATATAAGGAAGTATTGAAACCCGTTTGGACATATGGCATCCAACTATGGGACTGTACAAAGAAAACAAATGCTGAACCCATCCAAAAATTCCAAAGCAAGGTCCTTCGTGGAATAATTGATGCCCCTTGGTATATAAAAAATAGCGATCTACATCGTGACCTTCAAATTGAAATGGTTACAGAAGTGGTTAAAAAACACGCTGTATCACACAATCAGCGACTGCAAAGTCATACAAACTCTGAAATGGAGACCGTTCTAAATGTACGAAACAATGTTCGAAGATTAAGAAGAACCAAGCCTCATGAGCTGATGGTCTTAAAGCTATGGGAAAGTGTTATAACTTTAAACTTCCCCCAATGCGATTTAAAAATTAAGAAATAAAAATCATTTGCCGATCTTTCATAGATTGGTCCTGATTCACCGGTGGTTTTAGTGCGGTAAGAGTCCCACACTACTTGGTACCGATTCTTACCGAGTGTCTTTTGAAGATTTCCATCGGATAATAAAAAAAAAAAAAAAAAATCATCGTTAAACTTATCTTCTTGACTTCCTCCTCAATACTCACGAAAGCACCACTGACATCACGCTTTGTTCATCTGATTATGGCAATATCGTCCGCATAAGCGAGTAAATGGATGGACTTTTAAAAGATTGTGCCTTTAGTGTTGACGCAATAGTTTTGCACTATTCTTTCAAGAACGATGTTGAAGAAGTCGCATCGCAGCGCGTCGCCTTTTCTTAAACCTTTTTTGACACCAAAGGTATCGATGAGGTTTTGCCGCGTGCATTCTGCATCGTCATTCTGCACAAATGGACGAGTTTGGAAGGGATGCCAAAACTAGATATTACTCTATATCGATCATCTCTATAGATGCTGTCATACGCGGCCATCAAATCGAGGAAATGGTTGTAGGTATCGATTTGAAACTGCTGGGTTTTTTCCAAGATCTGCCGTAGTGCGAATATTTGATGGATGGTAAGGCCACACTGATAAAGGACTATCAAGCTGTTGATGAATGGCTTTAGCCGTTCACAAAGTATGGCAGAAAAGATCTTGTATGCGATGTTAAGGAGGCTAATACATCTGTAGTTGGTGCAGTCCAAAAGAACTCATTTCTTCAGGATCGGGCTAACAATTCTGAGGTTTCATTCGTCGGGAATACTTTCCTCCTATCATATTTTGCAGATAAGCTGGTGTATACTCCTAACCATTTCATCGCCAGCCGCTTTAAATAGCTCGGTCACAAGCCCATCAGCTCCAGCAGCTTTATTGGACTCAAGTTTAAATATAGCTATCGTCACTTCGTCGAGATCACGACTGGACGGAATTGTTAGCCTACGTCATCCAGGCTAAATGGTGCAATCAGTATAGCAGTGAAACTCGGTTCGTCACTGCCCTCAAACAATTTGTAGAAATGATTTTTCCATATCCGTAGCACTTACTGTTCTTCTACTATGATGTTTCCCTGTTCGTCTTTGCAGGCCTCGGTCCAGGCCTTTCAACCTGGGAGGTTCTTTTTACTTTTTGGTGAAACTTCCGAACTTCATTCCTACAATGGCATCCCTCTTTTCTTCAATAACGCGCTTCTCATGCTCTTTCTTTTTTCACTTTGTATGCCTGTTGTTTGGCTGCATGTGCATTCTTCGTCGAACCAGGGGTTTCGCTGTGGTGGTCGTGTGAAGCCCAGTCTGTCAGAGGTGGCATCTCTTGTGATACTTTTTTGTTTCCAGCTGAGATAGGTCAGCGGGGTCCAGGGTATGACCGTAGAAAGCAGTAAAACTCGATGTGTAAAAAGTTCAGAACTCCAGATAACTTTTATTATAATGTCTCTTAATGTTGCTTATAACAGCTAAGCTAATGTTACTTATACGCTAACACGGTATTTCATAAATGTACTTTACAAATATAATCTTGATTTAAAATAAATAACACTTTATTTCATATAATCTACTGATAAAGCGGGCTCGCAAATTCGGGTGGTTGCTTAAGACAATGTAGGTTGGGACGTACTCCCTAGACTTAAAGCGGCGGCAAAACGAAATTTATTTTTGGCGGAGAAGCGGTGGGATCGGGTCCGCTAGTCTGACCGAAGCTCAAGACAACGTAGGTTAGGACGTGCTCCCTAGTCTTAAAAGCGGCGGCAGAACGAAATTGATTTTCGGCGGAGAAGCGGTGGAACGGGTTCCCTAGACTGACCGGAACTCAATACAAGGTAGGTTGGGACGTACTCCCTAGTCTTAAGGCGGTGGGAGAACATAATTTACTTTCGGCGGAGAAGCGGTGGGACGGGTTCCCTAGTCTGACCGGAGTTCAAGACAACGTAGGTTGGGACGTGCTCCCTAGTCTTAAAGCGGCGGCAGAACGAAATTTATTTTCGGCGGAGAAGCGGTGGGACGGGCTCCCTAGTATGACCGGAGCTCAAGACAACGTAGGTTGGGACTTGCTCCCTAGTCTTAAAGCGGCGGCGCGGCGGCAGAACGAAGTTTATAAGGAGGCGGGCGGAGGGGGGGTTATTTCACGGCGTAAGGCAAAAAGTGTTGAAGCACAGATACTATAGTTACATAGATATCGCACGCAGAGCAAATAAATATGACTACTTTTTTACCGTGGGATGTAGAGCTACATCCCAGTTATATCAATATTGTGTGAGTTATGGACCACATATGATGTTAAAAAAGATAGATTTACATACATAGGCATAAATACAAAACGTCAAGAACAAGTCATCAGTAGTTTGATCAACCGATTCGATTTTTGAGGACGAAACAAAAGGGCGCGCAATCACAAAATATTGAAAAAATGGTCATTTTTATTTGTACTGGATGCGATATCTATGTAACACAAGAGTAGCCAGCAGCGTACTTCTTTATTAGTTTGGCTAATAAAAGCGAGACTTTTCTAATGCAAGAAGAATCTGATTTCTGGTGGATTTCCCACCCTTACTAGTCAACTTTGCTGGCATAACCAACTGTGGACTGTAGAAAGGCGAATGAACTTCATTGGTGACGTAACCAACCGCCAGTTGGTTTCCTCTTGTTGCTGACGTCGTAACAGGCGGCAAATGCTTATCCTCTTCTTTACTTTATATGGGGACCTCGGTGGTATGCAATACTCGTGATGCTTTGGTACGGGTGATTAAGGGTATAAAATATGTGACTTCGTTACACTCTGATGGCTTCCTGGCAATTTTTCCACTGGTTCTCGATGCTTCCAATTGGCGGCATAGGACTATTAAAGAGGGTGTGAGAGACTTGTTTGGAAAAGGACTTGTCGAGTTCATGTGACTGTAGCCGTCCGACGTCGAACTTCCTCACAGTATTTCCCTGTTTTGGCTTTGGGCTGGATATCCGTAGCAGTACCTTTGCTACAACGAGGTAGTGGTCTGGTTGGCGGTTGATTGACCAGAAATTCGCCGTGTCCTCTTGTGTATATCGAGATGCTGGAACTGCGTACAAGCTATTAGTTTGACATTAAAATTGCCATGAACGATCATAATGTCATAGCTAGGGCATTGCTTATATTATGTCTTGTCCAGGAGCTCGCAGAGTTCCTTCATCCTTGATATTATTATTTTTCTCCTCTGTGGCGGCATGCACGCATATGAGGCTGATGTTGGCGAATTTAGTCTTGATGCGAACTTTCGGGAGGCGCTCGTTCACGTAGTTGAAACTCAAGATTTCTTGCCTTAGTCTGCCTCTAACAACGAAATTTTGTTGTTATAGTTTGGAGGAAAACTATTTTAAAAGTTCCGTTAGTAAGATATTTCATAATTACATTTCGCTATGACGAGTTTTTCTCGCATGGATATGGCAATTGTTTTTAGCAGTAATGCAGTATGTTTATGAACTCAGGGGATGTTGCCAAATTACCAAGTCCAACACTTCGTGAAATAGGACATGCTCTAAGAAAAATATCATGTAGGGGGGTGTAAGTATTACCCCCTTCCCTTTACACAAGAGGGATACATTTTTAAAACATTAAATTAAAGTAGATATATAGTTTTTTAAAAACAACGTAAATACTTATAATACTGTGCTATAGCTTTTTTAAAAGCTTATCTTCTTTTATTTTATAGCTGAAAAAAAATTAGGGGAGAGTACGATAACTCGGGCGACAAAGTTTAATGACAGATTTGTATAGAACGGCGATTTACAAGCATTTTTTACTATGGGAGGGGGGTCCAGCTCACCCGATTTGGATGGGTGGGGCAATTTTCTAAAAAACACTTTAAATGGAAAAAATATTTAGAAATAACAGTAATACCTACAATTAAGTGTTGCACATTTTAATTGAGCTTATGGCCTTTTCGATTGGCAATCCGGAACACCGATTCGATACGTGTGAACGCTTCTCATTTCAATTCTGAAATCAAATCCAGAACAATTTTCTCTTCCTTTCAGAACAAGAACTGTCATTCTGTTCCCAATCGAAAAGGGCATAAAAGTCTGTTCTATCATCTTGTTTTTAAATCAAGTGATTTCCATGAATAGTTTTTGAAAAAACTAATTTCAAATTCAAAATTTCGGAAAAAATAGAAACAAAAATAACGCTTATATTGTCCTTATTCCAAATTGTGAGACAGTATACAAAATTTGTTTTACTATTTTGTTGCTCTTATTTGTTTTTAATCCAATACTGAAACTCAGATGGTTTTATGTCTACTAGTTTTCGAAAAAATTGAAAATTACCAAACCTACTTTTTACTAAATTTCTATTTGTAGTCTATTTTTTTGAGGTTAATGAATAAATGCTCAAATTGCTCAAGACAACTGTTCAAATTGGCGCCTGTCAGATTACTTTACATACCCTAAGTGAAGCAACGGAGTTGCGTGAGCGGATCATTGAACCCAAAAAAGGGAGTTAAAATCCTGAGAGCCCGTGGAGCTGGCCACCCGAGATATTGGCGACGCTATACATCAGATGATGACTTCATTAACAAAACTACTTACTTACATTAATGGGATCATGACATTATCTCGAATGGCAAAAATATTGAATGGCTGAATCTCGAAAAAAAATATTAAACTATCTCGAATCCCAAAGTCCAAAAAAAAAAAATAAGAAAATCTAGAGTTTTCGAGATAATTTTAGAACCTCTTAGCTTAAATGGGTATGAGGTTTAATCTTTCAAAAAAAGTTAACTAAAAGGCAGTGACTTCAGACATGTATAGTGTTATAGTGGGACAGTGAAACGTTTTTGGTTATTTTCTATTTCAAATTCAAAGTTTCTTTAAATACAAATTCCTTAAATGCAAAAGAAACTTTACATACACCCAACTGCGCACCTCTCCCAAATCCTATAGTGTGCCCAAGCAGAGGTTGCAGGGAGCAGCATGCCCCCCATACATACCTTACTGTTTATACGCCGTTATGCCTGCATTCTAGATTTAAATATTTGTATTTATTCAAATATTAAGTTCACAAGGTTAAATACAAAAGTTGTATAGCTTAACTAACTAACACGGTATTTCATATACTACAATGATAATGCTCATGATTTATTCTAACACGGTATTTCATATAATCTTACTAATAATAAGTACAAGGTAGAATTAAATCCCCGCCTCCAACGGCAAGTTGAAGGAAAGTCAAATCTGCTCCCGGCTCACAGATAGCGTCTACTATACACTCGAAAGGAGTGCAGAGCAGAAAAGGCGGTTAGGATTAGATCCCTGCTTTCAGCTGCAGGCTGAAAGAAAGTCAAGTCTGGTCCCGGCTAGCAGACAGCGTCTACTATGCACTCAGACGGAGTACAGAGCAGAAAAGGCGGTTGGGATTCGGTCCCCGCTTCCAGCGGCAGGCTGAAAGAAAGACAAGTCTGGTCCCGGCTGACAGACGGCGCGCGTCTACTAGGCACTCGGATGGAGTACAGAGCAGAAAAGTCAGGTTGAGATTCGGTCCCCGCTTCCAGCGGCAAGCTGAAAGAAAGTCAAGTCTGGTCCCGGCTGACAGACAATGTCTACTATGCACTCAGATGAAGTACAGAGTAGAAAAGGCGGTTGTGATTCGGTCCCCGCTTCCAGCGGCAAGCTGAAAGAAAGTCAAGTCTGGTCCCGGCTGACAGACAACGTCTACTATGCACTCAGAGGGAGTGCAGAGCAAAAAAGTCGTTTAGGATTCGATCCCCGCTTCCAGCGACAAGCTGAAAGAAAGTCTAATCTGCGCCCGGCCTACAGATAACGTCTACTATACACTCAAAAGGAGTATAGACTATAGAGTAGAAAAGTCAATGGGAAACGTTCCCCGCCTGAGGCAAAGGCCAAAGGAAATACAATCGCGGTAAATAATATAAATAATATAAATAATAAAAACGGAGGAGAAGCCTCAAAAAAAAAAACGGTACGAGATAAACTCAAAAATTCGGTGAAACTTCTGATGGTACACTTGGTACCCAACAGCGTGTCTCGGTTGAGTTAATTAATTTAATCCGTTCCAGAATAAATTAATTAAACTCACGGTCGGTTTTCTTCCTTATGTACACTAAATTGGTACACGTACAACAAAGGCAGAAGACAATTTTGTTCGGTAATTACACTTCCCCATATTAAGTTTCCTGACAAAAGACAGTGTGAACTGGTAAAGACGAATGGAAAAATACCACAATAAAAATATATTTTTATTTGATGATGAGTTTTGGGTATTCCATCGTTTACTTTCAGTGAATAGCTGACAAGTATAAACCGTTGCATAATTTCGGGGGTTGGTATGCGAACTTTCTGTGTTGCATATTTCGAAGATTTATTTTTAATGTGGATTTCGGTAGGTAAAGCGGTATAGTAAATACAGAATGAAATTAACCTTTCCTTTGAAGTTAATTCTGAACTTCTGCCGGATAGTTCAGGTTGGTGATGCAGATGTGCATTGAGGAGGTGAAATTTGTAACGCTTCGTTACAAAATCACAGTACACATATTAAAGGTAATATCTTCCGAGTTTTCAGACCTCTGTCAGTTCATTGTCTGTGTACTGTGGCATGTTCAACACTTTTGGACAATGCGCAATATATTACCTTTAATATGTGTACTATGCTGCCAAATAACTTTCTGCACGATACTGATTAAAAAGATATCATTAACCCTTTGAACAGAATGAATGTAGCTGCAGCTTGTAGCCAGAGTTGAATTTTGTTTAACTTCTGCTACACCATACATTCCTTGTTATATTTACAGCTTCTCATTGTGGCACTGTATACTATTTTTGTATCTTTCTACTTTGACAGTGCTACACGCTACAACTACAGCTACACCATTCTGTTCGGCCAGTTATTCATTAATCTCAGGGAAAAAAAGTCAATAAATAAATTTAATAATAATAAGCCAGGAAAAATGGGTTCCGAGGTTGAAAAAAATAATTCATGAAATATTAAAATTAGAATCGACGCAGAATTGCAACCTCTATATCATATCCAAAGTCCCCCAAAATCCCCGAATTGGCTTTTTGTGTAGATGCATTTGAAGAGGTGCAGACGGGGAGAACTTGGAGGTCTATCAAAATAAAATATTTGTTTTGGTGCATATGATACATGCTTTAAAGGTAGTTTTTAACGTTGAGTCTAATGAAATCAAATTCAAAATGATGCAACCACCCACAAAAAAGTTATAGTCCTTTTTATGTAATGATAACTTTTTTTCAGGTACAACAGGTAAAGTATTACCGAAAACCCTTTGAAAATAGAGGTATGTTAATGAAACTTGGAATAAATGTTCCATTTGTCATACTAACTAAGAATCAAGGCAGTCCCTAAAATTATCCATGGTGAAAGGGTGTTTTTTTAATGGGGAGGGGCAAGTGTAGAATGCTTACCATAACACCCACGAAAAAACTCTTTCACTCATGAAACTCACCAAAAATATTAAATTTGTTATGGCAACCAGGAATCACAATAGTCCATACATATATCTTTGGTCTATTAGTGTTTTTGTGACGGTTACAATTTGACCTGTTCTACAGAAAATGCGATTTCAAATATTGATTTTTGCTTGAAAAGGACCATAACTTTGGTAAAGGTGCTTGTATCATTTTAGTTTTGCTTTATTAGATTCAGCGTTAAAAAATACCTTTAAATCATATACCATACTTTGTGTATATACCTCAATTACACCAAAGCGGAATTTTGGCTCAAATCTTCCAACTTCTTTCCAGATTTTCCCTATCTTTAATAAAAAAAAACCCAGAACAAATATATTTATGTGGACTTTATTGATTCCTGGTTGCCATGACAAATTTAATATTTTTGGTGAGTTTGATGAGTGAAAGAGTTTTTTCGTGGGTGTTATGGTAAACATTGTCTTGATTCTTTATTCGTTAGACAAATGGAACATTTATTCCAAGTTTCATTAACATACCTCTATTTTCAAAGGGTTTTCGGTAATAATTTACCTGTTGTACCTGAAAAAAGTCATCATAACATAAAAAATGCTTGTATCTAACTGTTCGACAGTAAACAGTTATTTTTTCTTGTCGCTTGAGTTATAGTACTCTTGCCAGAAGTTATTTCAGTTAACAATTTTTCAAAAACGCTTTTTAGTCCAGTCACATTGTATTTTTACCATGCAAATTGTGGGGTAGTTTTGATTTATTAGCTCCTTTATGTTTTCCGGGGTGCTGAATCAGAATCTGAGGTTTGCCAACAAAATTTCGTGACGCAATATGGAAAAAAATTCAAAAAATGATGCAAAAATGCATTTTTTGGAAATTTTTCACTAATGGCTCGAAAACTACCAACTATGTATTCGAAAATTACATCAAAGTACCATTGAAAGTATACACAATTTCCAATAAATTCCTATTCAAGGTTTTTTCTGCTTCTACCCATTTGGACTCAAGCGCTAGTCGAAAAATTGACGTGTTTTTACTGTTTTCGAAAATCCACTCGAAAGCTCTCTGAAATTACTTTATATGACAAAATTTTAATTTTTGTCAACAACATGAACCAAGATATGTATATTTTTCTGATGGTCTTTGATGCGCTGAGTTCGAATCTTGAAATTGCTCTATCACGTCACGTTCTTAAGATATTCGAATCTAAAGATTTTAAAAAAATGCACTTTTTATATAAATTTGGAGTTATATTTTTTTCTCGACGTAATTTTTTCGAAAAAATGTTTGTGGTCATTCTGATGTATGAACATTTTAATTCAAAATTTTTTTTGAATCTTTCAAATACCTCCTCGTCTTCGAGAAATCGTTGGTTTTTGTCTTACTACCTAATTCGAAAAATCTCACAATTTTCCCTTTTGAGCACAATTTGACTGGATTTTTCGAATTAGGTAGTAAGACGTAAACCAACGATTTCTCGAAGGCGAATGGAGGTATTTGAAAGATTCAAAAAGAATTTTGAAGTAAAATATTCATACTTTAGAATGACCATAAACATTTTTTCGAAAAAAATTACCTCAAGAAAAAAAAAATATAACTTCAAATTTGCATAAAAAAATGCATTTTTATTTAATCTTTAGATTCAAATTTCTCAAACACGTTTTGTGCTAGAGCAATTACAAGGCCAGATTCAAGCTCAGCGCATCAAAGACCTTCAGAAAAGTATATCTTGGTTCATGTTACAAACCAAAGTTTAAATTTTGTCACAGAAAGTAATTTCCTAGCGCTTTCGAGTAGATTTTCGAAAGTAAAAATACGTCAATTTTCGACTAGCGCTTGAGTCCAAATGGGATGTCGCAGAAAAAACCTTGAATAGAGATTTACTAAAAATTGTGTATACTTTCAATTGTACTTTGATATTATTTTCGAATAGTTGGTAGTTTCCGAGCCATTAGTGAAAAACTCCCAAAAAAATGCATTTTTGCATCAGTTTTTTAAATGTTGCGTCACGAAATTTTGTTGGCAAACCTCAGATTCTGATTCAGCACCCCCGAAAACATGAAGGAGGGACAAAATCAAAACTACCCCTAAATTTGCTCGCAAAGAGCCTTTTCGAGCACAAATTGACTGGACTATTTGTAAACTCAAAATTAATTTGAAAAAAACAAATTAAAAAAGATTATTTATTTTTTGCCGGACGCTGAATACCAGACGATTCTAGGGTTTTTATTTCTTGAGAAAATTGAAAATTAGTTAGTCTTTGATCACGAAAACTATAAATTCGCGCATAGTCAACCGCGTCAAGAGCTTTTCCTCCACCCATTCTCCACTTTTTTTTAACTTTTTTGTGTCATATTAAAGAAACCATTATATAAACCCAAAAATAGCCTTAAAAGGTCTGACCTTCAACTAGTTATATAGTTATAACTAAAAGTGCTACGATTCCATCATGAATTTAAAGGAATGATAGTAAAAGGTGTAAAGGCTCTCCCAACCAACGCGAAATCATAGCGAATCATTCGCAAAGTCAATTTTTTGTTGTTGTTTAGCATTGTGTATCTTTCATATTTTGTATTATTGTGAATGATTTCGCATCGTCGGAGAATGTTTCGCGTTGGTTTGGGAGAGCCTTAATGATGATAAGTTTAAGATTGTGTGTTTTCTTATTCTCTTTTAAATTGGATGTTTTCTCTAATGCCAATTAAAAAATTCATTTATTCCGCTTAGTTCGGAGTTATAACGGTTAACAACACTCGAACGTTTTGTACTTTTTAAAATGAAGGAGTGTACATATATGTATACACAAAAAAATCCATTCCGCTGGAAATGAGAAAATTCAAAATAAAAGAACATTCTATGGGAGGTACTATTTACAGTTGCTAAGTGTAAATTTGTATAATATTTGGTAGTAGATCGCACTTATTAAAGCATAGCCTACTTGAAAAACTATGTCAAAATAGAAGGAGCCGTTTTTGAGAAAAACAAAATTTTCCTTAAGGTTTTTTTTTAAATATAAATCATATAAGTCAAATATTTTCTTAAAATATTCCAGATGCTAAAAAAAAACTTTTAAGTACAAAGTTTCAAAATAAAAAGTTATGTCATTGTCGAAACATAAAGCTTTCAAAAAAATTGGAATATTTTTTTAAAAGTCCAAGAAATATTTTTTTGAAAATTTGGGTTCACACTATTCTATTTTTTAACTTTTAAGAAGCTTCTGCATACAAAAATAATTTAAATCAGTCAGTTTCCAAGAAAATCGATATTCAAAAAAATGGGTCTTTGGGAGGTATGTAGGTAAGGTACCATTATTAATTTTTCGTTTAATGGCTCTACACCCAAAAGTAGGCTTTACTAAAAGTAATAGAATATGAAGAAAATTTGAAAAGAAATTCTTCTGTTTAAGTGGAGTGACTGAATATTTATAATTCAAGTTAAAAGTTCAAGTGAGCTCAACTCCAAGTATCGTACCTGGGCGAAACGCAATTATGGAGTTGAGCTCACTTGAACTTTTAACTTGAATTTACTAAAAGTAATTCATCAGTTTTGGGTTGGGTACGAAATCCCGAATGCCAAAATCCCGAAATGGCAAACAATCCCGAATGCCAAAATCCTGAAAGAAAAAATCCCGAATTGCCAAAATCCCGAACGGACAGAATCCCGAATGGCTAAAATCCCGAATGCCAAAATCCCGAATGGCTTTGTACTTTTTTTGGTATTAAAAATCACGCGCGCGAGATTCTAGCCTTCAAGATGTACATTTTATAATGTTTTGAAAGAATATTATTTACTTTCAATGAATAGTTGATCAGTTTTTTAACAATTGACTTTTGAATACTCGCATTTATTAATAAAAGTTACGATTGGAAACTATTGTTTTTTTTTTAAATTATCAAAGATGAATTCGATTAATTTTTTATTTTAAAATTATTTATTTTAAAATTTCTTTTGTAGACGATATCATGATGCCAAAGCGAGCAGAAATCAAAAGCCATACAAAACAGTTTGAATTCTTTGAAATTACTGAAATAGTACTAAAAAAGTATTGAAATTCGGGATTCAATCCCGAATGTTTTCGGGATTTTTTGTCATTCGGGATTTTGGGTTTCGGGATTTTGTCCATTCGGGATTTTGTCCATTCGGGATTATGGCATTCGGGATTTTTATTTTTGCTTTTCGGGATTTTGGCATTCGGGATTTTGTACACTTCCCATCAATTTTTTTAAGAAAAGTTGTGGATACGTTTTTGAGAACAAAGCTATTATGTAAAATTGTTAAATTGTATAGCAGGTACCGTTATTTTTGGTTCTCAAAAAATGAAAAAGACGTGTGGAGAAATGACCAAATAGCTATGTATAAAGTTTGAAGAAAATTGACTTAGCCATTTAGGATGTAGCCCAATGGACTGACAGACTGAATTGTCGGACCCCACTTTTTCGTATATAATAAGTTTGACTAACATTTTTCGGGCTCCATTATTTTTACGTATGCATTCGAACCTTACCATATTTGTATACATATAATATAAATATGAATATTTACCATTTTGCGGCCTTCCATCTCTCTGTTGTGAACAAATTTTTGATCGACAGATACCGTCGTTTTTTTTCGTTGACATCGCTTCTTTTCGTCTTACAGAATGCAGATTGAGAACTTTCAACGTCGTTTGACGTTTATTCACGACAACGAAACGAGTGACAAAAGTTGAAAATGACAAATGGAATGCAGATTGTGTCGTGTCGTATATTTTGCTGTCGTTTACGACATCGGTAATAGGGGTGAATGTTACATAGTAGGGCCCCAGATTCGTAATTCCAGGCAAAATAAATATAGCTCTATAAACGGGGACAAAACTTAATTTAACTCTAAAAATAAAATAGTTAAAACGCTTTTGAAATGTTTCAATACGATGAAAAAAATAGATAAAAACAAAATATCTGTATATTAAAATAGTGACACCCTTGTATTCTCCTCGATTTTGTCTTGTATTCTGTTACTTACTAATCCTTGCCAATCGTGAAAACCGGCCCCAGAGTAGCTGATTTAATCACCTACAGTTAACATTGAAACGTGATTAGCTCTAAGTCCTCGATTAGTAGATTTTCACAATACCTTTGTGAAATACATTGTTTTAGTTCAAATAAAATGCAAATTTGCATCTCAGAAGGGTACAACAGAATCTAACTAATGAGCCCAACTGTTGTACGTGGGCGAAACGCAATGATATGGAGTAGAGCTCATTCAAAACTTTTATTTGAACTTAATTCATTCGCTCCACTTAAACAGAAGAATATTCTTATCCAATTTCCTTCAAAATCAAAACATTGTTTCAGCATTTTCAAGTTAATAATGCAAAATAAAATAAGGCTCCAAATTTGTTTTCAAAATATAATAAGTTTAAGCCCGAAAATTAAAGTTTTTTTTTTAATTTCGCGGATGTCTCAGCCAGCTCAGCTTAATTTCTCCGTTTGTCTTTCATACTGAGGAAAACTTATTGCTTTATAGTTATTTTTTCAAATCAAAAAATATACACAACGTATTTTGCTAAACCAAGTTTATTTAAAACAATTCAACGAAATTATAACAATAAAAATAATTTAATCTTCAATAATAAATTTGTCTAGGTTTAAAAAAGAAAACACAACAAAATAAAATTTAAATAGTTCTTAACATATATATATAATAGCAAACGCACATTTAATTACTCCAGCAGTAAATGAGTTTAGTCCAATGGCAAATAAATTTACCCAAAACGCAAATACATTTAAGGCAGATAAAATGTATGTTAACTAATAGTTTTTCCATTTTTACCAAAACAAAAACGTATTTCAACTTCATCTATTTGAAGCCACAAAATTCTCTACTAATAGGCGTATTTTATTCTTAATTTAACTGTTTATATGTTTACTAACAACAACAGTTAGATGCAAGTAAATGTTCAAGTCCATATATTAAATTTTGAATAAATGTATGTTTTAATAAAAATGATTTGCTCCTTATTTTTAATATGTACGATTTATATACATATTTGCGTTTGAGAGAAATATATTTGACACTAGCCTTAGACTTAACTTATTTTGTGTTGTGTGAAATAAAAGTGCGATTGCTAAAATAAAAAAACAATCAACAATATTAAATTGAAAATAAAAATCTCAATTTCTCTTCTTGTTGTACACAAAAAATTGTGAACTTTTGGACGGATTTTATAAATTTTACTTTTCTCGTTTTGGAAATTTTTTCTACATTATTAATATATGTATAAGTATTTTTAATTGTTTGTTAAACTCTGAAAACATAACAATTTTATGCCTTTAAGGCCATTTAACGGTAATTATATTACAATTCATAACATGATAAATATTCTATTAAATAATGTTTTATCTTGTTTTCTATTAAAATCTACCAGATATATACATATACGTATCTATATCTGAATGTATATATCATTATTGCCAGTTTAAATAACAATGCATGGAAGGTAGGTATCTACGTAGCTCCAAATATAAAAATATTATATTGTAATAATTTTTGTTCACGTTCGATTTTTTGTTTGTTTGTTTTGTAGACATTATGTAATATCCTTCTAAGGTTGTATTTTTTGTTTTGACAATTTGTAAGGTACTTTTCTACAGCTTCAAAACTTTTTTTTTGACAAATATAAATAAAATTGTTTGCAACAATATAAATATTTTTTTCTCTATTACCATTATAGAGCTAAACGAATATATCGCAGGGTGTTTCTTATATATCTAAGTATTTTATAACCTTCACCATGGGGTTCTATCTTAGTTTTCAGCCTAAAACGTACTAAGTAATAAAATGTGTTTATACACTTTAATTCTAATAACTTTAACACATTTTTTTTTTTTTTTTGAAAATTTTGATTTCCTACTCCTATATTTTGCTATCAAAATAATATTATATACATATGTATATGCATGCATGTTTATGATCACATACATCTATTTGAAGATTTCTAGTGCCGTTTATTGAAATTATTTGTACCAGAGTTCACCGTAGCAATAGGTGTAGCATTTGGTAGTTGTACTGCAAAATGGGCTAGCTATTTATATGTTTCTATTGCAGAGGGTAGTGTTTTATGCTGTAACCCACTTGTTACTATTGTGTGTACTACAGGACAAGAAATGATTCGTGTAAAGGAAAGCTTAACTATCACATGTGATTTGCATTTTCCTAAATTAAATCAAAGAATTTTTTCATTACTACCATCTTCAAATAAGTAACGTTACTACTACTGATGGCTTTTGCTCAGCAAATGTGAATTAAATTCATATACGTTATTGCATTGCTCGCCGCAAATATTGCACTTCCATGGATTGCTTTCGCTGTGGCATCCCTTATGTAAGAAATATAAAGTTTCATCTGGGAATTCGATTCCGCAGAAGAGGCATGGTAAAATTTGTTTCCGGTTGTTCAAAGATGAATCTGTATCCTGACCGCTTGATGTTATAGTCCCGTTGCAAATGCTCGATGAGTTGCAGCTTCCTATTTGTGCTGCACTATTTGGCATTACATTGTTATTATCAAGAAGTGCACTTCGGTTGATCCTGTTGTTTGCTCTGGCACATATACGACGTTTAAGATCCTCACGCAGCAATGATTTAAGCGGCGAAACCTAAAAAAGTATTTAAGAATTTTTAAAATAGTTTTGGTTCGCTTTGTTTTTTGTGTGTTGGGTTATCCTATGGTAACAGTGGAGTTTTTATAAAACTGGTTACAGTGTATCAGCCCCAAGAGATCCATGAGAATAGACCCATCGATCTAAAAAAATTGATTTTTTGATATTTTTTCATATGTTTTAATTAATTGAGTTACGATTTCAGTGGATGCATCTGACGAACAAAAATGTTCTGACGTATTCTTAAAAAATTGTTCGTCAGAAGTGGGTGGTTACAGTTAATGCGTAAGAATGCACAGAAACACTCCTTTTTCAAATAAAACTCTCAACACATTTTTCACTGTCCGCCATCAATATGACGAATGCTAGAACAAAATCAATTCAATTTGAACTATGAATTTGCTCGAGCGAACAAAACGCATGCTCTGTAACAAGATTTGATTCACTCTGAAAATGTTTTTCCAATTGACTGGTACATAAATGTATGTACAACAATTTTCAACAAACAATGCTTTGCTTGAATTTAAAATTAAATACCATTAAGTGACTTCAGTGGGAAACAAACCCAAAAACAAATGACTAATAAAACATTCATAAGACATTCATTCATATGAAGAGCTTGCAGAGACTTCTCACCTGAGCCTCTGTGATCGAAACGATTAAACTATTAAAAGAAGTAGTTTTGAAACAAATATTATTCCACTATTCACCTATATTGAGCATTTTTACCAGTGTGCACCAATGCGCCGGTATAATAGTTTTGATCGAAATCGTTGAAGCCGTTAATGATAAAGTAGAAAATAACTTGAGAAGTTCTACTCGAGCATCACTCAAAATAAAGATTCAGGGAGCAAAGGGATAAGGGACCATGCATCGAAAGGCAACTACTGGAGGAAAATATAGGAAACTGTTTCCATTAGAGTTATCTATGTAATTTTTATACAGTAATCTCTGAAGAATGAATTGTTTGTGTTTTTTCTTTGGAAAAGTTAATCACAACAAAAACATCAATTTTGAAAAAAAGAGTCAAGATTTTATATGTACAAAAAGCCTGTGCGTAAAAAGTCAGCCATAAAAAATAATGAGATCTAATATATATGCCAGGTTCTAAGTTTATAAAATTTATAATATCAAATATCTTAAGTAGAGTAATATCGAAACAACTCCAAATTATGACAGAAATTTAGTATTTAGTAGATTCGTTCATTGAAGACAAAATTTGTTTTAAAAATGAATAAAAACAAATATTAGTTTTCCGTTTTCTACTTCTTTTTGTTATTATTAAAGCACAGATAGCACAGAAGTTGCATAGATATCGCACGCAGAACAAATAAAAATGACTGCTTTTTTATCGTGGGGCGTAGATCTACGTGCCATTAATATCAATTTTGTGTGAGCTATAAACTATATTAGATGTTAAAAAAATAGATTTACATTCATAGACATTAATACAAAACGTCAACTACAAGTCATCGTTAGTTCGATCAACCGATTCGATATTTGAGGAAGAACACAAAATATTAAAAAAATGGTAATTTTTATTTGCACTGGAGGCGATATGTAACTCTAGTATCTGTGACTAAAGTAAATTCATGTACTCCTTGTATTTCTGTTTCAAAAACAAAAGAATAACTTCCAGCACGTGAATTGCTTCAGAGCTTATACCACTTTGACAGCTTATTCTTTACCTCAACTCTTCCCAGGAAAAGAAACAATTTCTACTTCAGGGCGACACCAGGTTTCAAAAAACACATAATTGGCTCGTCAGGTTAAGTTCAGGGGGGTCATTCCGTATTTCGATTATCGCCAGACGATATCGTTTAGACGATAGTCTTGCTCTAAGTAACATTGAAAATAACTATCGTTTTGGCGATCTCGTTTTGGCGATGAACTATTTGCTTTACGTAAGTCAACAATCGTCAAAACGCTATCGTCAAAACGATAGAGCTTAGACGATAGCTAAATAGGTATCGTCTTGTAATTATTTGAATGTTTTAAGAGCGATAAATGGTTTTTCGTTGATCTTTAACCATTGTTTTTTGAATAAGACGAATAGAAAATAAAATAATTATTGAATAATTAATTGAATAATAATCAAAAATTAAAATGTATGTATCTGCCCAGTGGTCAAAATTCGACCATTTATACCAAAATAATCGTTCATCAATACAGGCACCTATGTCAACAGGGCTCTCATCGCGTAAGACGATGATCGTCTTCACGCATAGTTAATCGCGATAGCCATTATGCTAAGGGATTCCTTCTCTATATGGTTTTGAGAAAAAAGCAATAAGTTAGGGAACGAAAAAGCATATCTTGGCTTAAAACTGATACAAATACTTTATTCAATATTAAATAATTTTGATGGAAATCATACATCTTTTGACAATTTTGCACTTTTCAACTATCCAAAGAAGTGGAAACCGTAGAGGTTGAGAGGAGAGGCAATGCAACCGTTAGAAACCAGCACCGTGATTAAAGGCATTGTCTTGCTGCAAAAGCATACCTCAAGCTGTATATTCGATCGGACTGTCATGCCGAAGGTCTGGCTTCGATTTCCAGCCACTGCCACCTATAAACAGAGGAACTGACAAATCATCCAAGAGTATACTTTTCATGAATAAGTGCTTCTAATCTAGCCTTTCTGACTCGGCAAAAATTTGTAGGTCGCCTCCATTCCAGCCAACAACACGAACACAGGAATGGTTAAGAGTTGTTAGTCACTACGGCCTGGTTTCCACGAGCTGTTGCGCCACCAGATTTATTTTCTATTATTTTTTGTTCATATTTGTATTCAACACTGGGCCGCTTGTAGGCTAAAATCGTACTTTTAAGTGGACATTCAGATTGACCAGCTACTTTAAGAACTTATTGCTATATTGTTGCGTACACCGAAAAGAATCAATTTATCCACAAATACACCTTTTAACGGATGATATTGCAATTAAATTTTTAAAATAACGTGACATTTCAAATAAAACGACAAGGATTTTTAGTTTTGACAGCAAAATTTAATTTTCAAATTCATTTCGTTCATTCATATAAAAAACGATAGACGAGACGATAGTGATTGAGTTACGTGAAGCAAATTATAGACGATATCGTTAAAGGTAATCGTTTTGACGATTATCATTTTAAAAATTACGGAATGACCCCCCAGGTTTTTCAAAAAACGCTTTAGGGCGACCCCAGGGTGACGTTAGGGCTCAACGAACAAACCTTATGATTTCTGATTGAAATTTGGTGGGTTCACTGGACAAGTTTTCATACATTTTAAATTGTGGGTAAATTAATAATTAAGAGAAAACTTGGCAAGTAAATCCACCAAATTTCAATCAGTAATCATTAAATACTAAATTGTATTTATTCTTTGTTTTGCTTCCTTAAGAACTTAAGGAAGCAAAACAAAGAATAAATACAATTTAACTTAAAAGTTCAGCAAAACAATAATTAAAATATATTAAATACTAAATTTCTGTCATAATTTGGAGTTGTTTCAGTATAACTCTACTTAAGATATTTGATATTATAAACTTCATGAACTTAGAACTTGGCATATATTTTAGATCTCATTATATTTTATGGTTGACTTTTTATGCACAGGGTTTTTGTTCATATAAGAACTCTACTCTATCACCCCTGTTCTGAATTCCGGTTATTTAAAAAATGCTTTCGTTTTCAAACTCGACTATTGCGGAAGTGAATTTGTACTACATTCAGAACATGATTTTTGAATCCTTACGGAGATCAAATTCGTAAAGGGATTTGATTCCGAGCGGAAATCAGAACAGGGGTGTATTTTAACATTTATGTTTTTGGCGTGATTTCACTGCTTTGCAAAAAGCAAAGATTTTATTTTTCTAGGTGAAAACCAAGCCTACCGCTCTACAAATTATCATTCTTATCATTCTACAACAACCAAAATTGCTCCATATAAATAGTGGCAGTTCCGAGAAAATGGGTGGATGCCACGTCATTCTACAACAAACAAAAGTGCTCTATGTATATAATTTATAGGAATTTTTGAGAAAGTAGGTGGATGCCACGCCCCTGAATGGAAAATTGCAGATTTTCGATTTTTCCCTTTGTATGCATCACAAGACATCCCGTTGTGCGAAATTTCAAGGTTCTACGGTGTCGAGAAGTGCTCCATAATTTTGAATATCTGTCAGTGAGTGAGTCAGTCAGTCAGTTACGCTTTAAGCGATTTTTGAAGTCCTATATCTCAGGATTTACTAATGCTAAGGATTTGAAATTTGGTAACCCGCATGTGTTTGAACAGCGCAGCAAATACTGCGAATTTGATGTTTCGGACTCTATTGGTGTTATAGTTAGAGGGGCTTCGAAAATCAGCTGAGTTTTTTCCTGTAAAAAGGTAGTGCCGCGAAATTGGATGGGCACTACCGTGCCGTTTAATTATTACTTTAATTTTAAAATCATATATGAATACATTTTTTGTTAAAAATAATAAGTTATTGCCTTCCCTGTGTACATGTATACATACATGAATAGTATATGCATACATGCATTCATAGATGCATAAATACATATGTATATTGTTATGGTTGTTGCTATACAAATTGAACTCTGCAATCGGTCGGTATCATATATCCGAAAAATTCACACAGAAGATTTAAACAACCAAACTGCTACGTCGAGAAACGTGCACGCATTATGTTTCCTGTGCAATTGCAATGAACTCACATTTTGATGAGTAAGCAGTACGGCTAAGCAGCACGGCAATCGCAGCAATAGGTAGGGAATAACATTAAGTTAGTTTTATAGTACAACTCTAACCAGAACGTAGCAATAAACTTTTTATTATAATTAAAAGTACAGTGGTGTGTTTTTATTTAATTTTTGTTGGTTAAAAGTTTCTCAAAAGTTTTGCTTAGGCATAACAATATACATACATAGTTATAAACGATCTTTTAGCAACTGAGAATTAAAATTTGACTTCCAGAAAGGAGATCATCTAGCGCAGGCGGTACCTACCAGCCACAACAAACAAACAGCAAGAGAAAGAAAATTACTCTCCAAAATACCCAATAATTTAAAAAACAAAATCCAAGATAGAGAAAGAGCCTGCATTAAGCTTAAAACACTTGAACACTTACTTAAAGCTTATTAGGTGCAAACCTTAGCAATTCCAATTTGAAGATTGTTCTATTGAACATTAGTGGATAAATAATAAATTAGGTGGCGCAACAGATCATGGAGAACAAGGGCCTGGTGACTTACAACTCTGAACCATTCCTGTGCTATTGGCAGGAATGGAGGGGACCTACAGTTTTTCGCCGAGTCCGAACGGCTAGATGAGAAGCACTCATACATTACAAGTAAACTCTTGGAGGATTTGTCAGTTCTTCGCAAGAGGCAGTACTTCGGATAAAACATTTCTGTTTTTAGGTGGCACAGCTGGGAATCGAACCCACACCTTCGGCATGACAGTCCTACGTATATGTAATGCCTGCAAATGGGTGCTATTAGACGTAAAAAAACAAAGTTAAAAAAAATATTATCTGTCTCATAGAACGTTCAGAGGTGCCCCCACAAGACCAAGTTTTGAAAAAAAAAAACACATAAAACATAAAACATGCCTAACTGTGCTCAATTGCATTAAAAACAATCGAATCACATCAACATTTTTGTTTAATTTTAAGACATGACAACCCAATTTATGATCTAACCGAATACTACACAACACTAAACTGCGCAGATATCATTTCAAATTAGCTTCACTTCAATCTTTTTACCTTCCACTATACCATTGGTAGGCTAGATCATTTTGATAACAAAAAATTTCGTACTTTTTCATACAAAAGCAAAATTCAATATTAGAGTTTTGAGTCGGAGCTGATAGTGAAAAAATGATGACGATTTGATTTCAGCGCCCAAAGATATGCCTAGAAACATTTTTGACTGTCCGTATCAAAAATTTAACAGGTAGTTTTTAGCCTTTTTAAATTTTGTCATTAATCTTATTTTAATTTAATATATAAAACACAAAGTGTTTCTTCCTATGTATATCTTTTATAGAGTTTGAAACCATCCAACCGATGTGCCCCAAACCGGTGTCATTAGAAAGGCAATAATGCATGGGCACATTTTGTCCACGTCATACAAAAATTTCATTTTTTTTCCAACAAATAAACAAAATGTATTCCTTTTATAAGAGTAGTAGCACACGCCGTCGGGTATCCGCTAGTTAAGTATAGAAATAATCAAAATGGTGTGATTTAATTTGTTTTAATAGTTTTGCCGACCAGTGTATGATTGAAACGCGTGGGGCATCTCAAAACGTCGACATAAATAAAACATATTTGGCACCTTTTTTCTACACTAATAAAGGCACAATTTGGTTGCTATTACATTTCGAAAAAAAAAAATAAAACCTCCATACATTTTCGCTCCACCTATTGTTAAGCGCGGCTATCAGCATTAAATACCGCGATCAGCAATAAGATCTTTCCAAACCGCAATAAAATAAAATCGCAAAATATTGAATACAAAATAATATTTTGTAATAAAAGCAAAATTCTCCAAGTCGTTCCAAATTCAACTGGAAAAGATTCAACAAAATAGTTAATTCAAAATCCCTAATATAAGTATTGACTCGGTTGAAGAACTATAGATAAAATATAAAGACTTTTGAAGCAACTATATAAGTACTGCTTTAGAGGTCAAGTTATGTCCTTAGTAGAATGATGATCTGTTTATTCTTTGTTGATACAAGCGTCCTTAATAAACTATTTTTATAAAAAACGTGGGACCCTTAAGTTCGTGCACTTTATTTTTTAAGTAATATGGATTGAAATACGCGATTTTGAGTCCAGAAAATTATAAGAATATAAATGATTGATGACGCTTTGTGTAGTTATTTTAAAAATTATGAAAAAATACTGTTTGTTTTCAGTCAGAATTAAAACCATTGACATTATTAAAAGATATTTACCTTTATCAATGAAGATAGCCTACTGTTTGGCGACAACATTTCAGATTCATTATCTCCATTATTGGAATCTACTAAACCATTTTTCTGAGTTATAAGGTTTTTTATATCAACTGTTTCATCATTTGAAGGCTCCTAAAAGTAGAGGAATTGATAAATCAGTGCAATTGACTTAAATATTTATATCACTTGTTTTATGGGTATTAGGCTAATTGAAGGTGTGATGTGGTTTTCGTGATGATTATTGCTCTTGGGTGACGCCACCATCACTGTAGAATTGCTAGTGCTTGTTGGAGTTTTTGTAATGCATTCAGCTGTTGGTATATGCTGCTCCCCCTGTGGAGGTGGTGTTGCAGCATTCGATGCCGCTTCATTACTGATCTGAATCTTGGTCAATGGGTCCACGTAAACCTCGGTCTGGTTATTCTATATTTCGAAAAAGAAAATACATAATTAATAAATAAGATACATACAAAGTAAGCGTACGTTGAATATTTCCCCGTTTTCCGTCATTGAAATTTCAACATGAGGGGTCAGAAAATGCATGGGTGGTGTCGCATTGTCCGTTGAGCGCAACGATTCTCCGCTATCACTATGCGTTGGAGCAGGAGTTTGAGAAGCACTCAGATTCTGCACAAATGCCGCCGCTGAGCCTTGAGACTCTAATGCAAGTAACAATGAAGAGGGACCTCCTGGACCAGGATTGTCTAAGTCGATTCCATGTCTATGAAAAAAAATTGTATTTCATAACGTAATAACCACATACAAAATTAGTCCAATACCGATTAAAGAAATGAATTCGCAATGATTTCATTGAACCTGCTCGATAGCTGCACAATGGACAAGTTTTTACCAGATCATGTTGTCCAACATGTTCATTTTGAAAATGTGCCCGCATTGCAATCTGTCGTTGAAATCCTCTATTGCAAATTGGGCAGTGGTAAGGCAACGTTTTAGTGTGTGTTGTAAAATGTTCAGCTAAATGATCCTTTCTGAAGAACCTGAAAAAATATAAGTTCGAATTTAATTCGTGAGTCACTGGAAACTGTAGTTAATACTCGCCTTTTTTGGCATACTCGACATTCGTAAGGTTTGACGCCCGTGTGTCTCATTTTGTGCCTCCGCATATTGGCACCATTCGAAAACTTCATATTACAAACATCACACTCGAACACTTTTCTTGAAGAGGTTTGTTGTTTCACTGTTTCTCCCGGCTGGCTAGCATCTGTTACCCCATTCGAGCTGTCCTGATCTTGCTCTTCCGGCACAGCCAGCCTCGAAGAGCTAGACAGACAATGCACCATGTGCAGCAGAAGAGATGGACGTGAATTGGTTTCAAAGTTATCACATCGTTCACATCGAAAATTTGTTGAGGCACTTGTTCCTTCTGTTGCGATGGTAGAAGAAAGGACCTTATCGTGACCGTCAAAACTGTGTTCTTCTGGTTTAATTAAAACAGTTTTTTCCACAGTCCCCGAGTCAGCCATTCGACTTAAAAAAAAAGCTCATTTAGTTATTATAACAAAATATTTTTACAGAGTTTTAAGTCAAAATGAATGCCTTCTACCTGATATTTAAGAGTTAAACGGAACGTTTAAGTTATGTTTCTCTCGGAGAACGCACTCAACCTATTTGTTTGCTTGTGTGTGAAAGACACATTATTCTCCTACATTACAAATAAAAGTGAAACCGGAGTAAACGGCAACGGTAATAATGAAGGTAGTATACAGTACTGCTCAAAATAAAGCACGCACTAATCGGATTTTCATATTTGTGCTATAATATTACAGAAATAATTGAAGGGTCCAGGGGAAAAACGGCTTGACATCTTATAGATTTGTATGGGTACTATCTGATGTAGTATAGCTCTCTTCACATAGGATTTTGAAAACTCGCAAAATAGTACACTTTTTAAAAAAACTTTTTTCCAAAAGTATCTTTTTTGCTCCAAAAACTAAACAAAGCGAAATTAAAAAAAGAAAAACTTGTGAATAGACCTAGCGACACGTCAGGTAAATAATTAAAACAAAAAAAAATTAGATATTCTAACTACATCCGTTCGAGGTCCTGTCTAACAAATTGAATTGCAAAAACGGTCCAATGTCACGCTTGTGAAAATTATTTTATTTTTAAACTCTGTTTTGAAAATCTAGAGGTGTCTGAATAAAAAGCAAAAAACCGTTTCCAATTATCATGTCCGGTTCTTTCAGAAGAAAATTTCAATTAAAAAAAATCAAAATTTTGGTTAAAACATCGAAGGTCCTTTTGACTCATGTCAGCTTATCATGCAGAAAATTCAAGATGTTAAAATCAATATAATTTTGCTTACTTGAGTACTTCGTGCTCAACAAAAAAATTGTTGGTTTTATTTATTTTTCTTTAAATTATCCATTATTTTAGTAATATATTTACAACTACGTTTTTCTCGGACTCAATTAAAGTGGACTTAAGACATTTTTCCCCTGGAACCTTCAATTGATATACTACACCTGAAGAAGCCTGGACGAAAATTTATTAATTTGTAAGAAAAAATGAGAAAATCGAATAAAAAACCCATACAATACATTTTATATTCCCGCACCATTAAAGATAACTATTGTAAAAGAAAGGAACCGATGTTTAACGTTCAGACTAAGAGTGAATTTAAAACAACAAGAACTTTGGTTTTGTAGTTGAAATTTTGATTAGAATTTTTTGTCATAATATAACATAATTCCTATAGGTACATTAGGGTGATCCTTATATTGGGTTTTTTTGAAATTCCAACTTGGATATCAAATGACTCTAAATAGAGAAAAAAAAAAATTCCTAATTTTTTCAGATTTTTATTTCACCCCCCTGGTCTCCCTTTTTTCACTTCAAGGTACAAATAATGGAGTTAGGTTGATTCTTATACGACGAAAAAAAAATCGTATTGGAGGTGAGGTCTATTTCCCCCCGTTTAGGCGGAAGCGGTAATTTTCTAAAAATTTGACCCAAAAGATAAAAAAATTATTAAAAAACAACGGGACCACTTACAATGGAATGCTATAGCTTTTTTTAAAGCCATGAATCCTGTCTCTAATATGTTTTTTAAATCAAGTTTTTATTATAAATAGTTTCTAAAAAATAATTTTCAAACGGTAACAATTATTAAGGGTATTCATGCAAAAGCGTAAACTCGTCGTAATCGTTGTAAAGTTTTAAACTTCGTAAATCTGTCAAATTTTCCATACAAATTGTGACAGAATTACGAAGTTTTAAACTTTACAACGATTACGACGAGTTTACGCTGTTGCATGAATACCCATATTATTTTTGTTTTTATTTTAAGGTTTGAAAATTATTTTGTCAGAAACTATTTACAATAAAAACTTGATTAAAAAAAATAATGTGGGGTTGAATATCGACCAAAGATGTTGACAAATCAGGTGTTTTTTCAGATTTTTATTTCACCCCCCTGGTCTCCCTTTTTTCACTTCAAGGTACAAATAATGGAGTTAGGTTGATTCTTATACGACGAAAAAAAATTGTATTGGAGGTGGGGTCTATTTCCCCCCGTTTAGGCGGAAGGGGTAATTTTCTAAAAATTTGACCCAAAAGATAAAAAAAATTATTAAAAAACAACGGGACCACTTACAATGGCATGCTATAGCTTTTTTTAAAGCCATGAATCCAGTCTCTAATATGTTTTTTAAATCAAGTTTTTATTATAAATAGTTTCTAAAAAATAATTTTCAAACGGTAACAATTATTATTTTTGTTTTTATTTTAAGGTTTGAAAATTATTTTGTCAAAAACTATTTACAATAAAAACTTGATTAAAAAAAATATTGTGGGGTTGAATATCAACCAAAGATGTTGACAAATCAGGTGTTTTTTGATGAGATAATAAACCAAGAATATTATTGAAGGACCCCTAAGTGCACATCTTAAACAGAATGCTGCTCTATTGGGTATTTCGCAGGTCTTCACGTTTTATCAACATAAGGATCCTAAACAGTAAGCCTATACTATCCACGAATAGCTGCTGTACAACTGATGCCCAAAAATAGTCGCAACTCCTTCAGATTTCCCTGTCTTCATCCCATACGAAACATGTGCGACTGAGTGAAGTGCGGGAGAGTCCTGCTTCGTCCAGAAATGCATTTTAAATAAAGTTACACAAAGAATGACAAAAAATAAACCCAGAGTGCATGAACAAAAATGCAGAAAGGACGCCAGAGCGTTCACCTGGTGTTCTTGTAAGCAGAAGATGCGCAATTAAATAGTAATGCACTTTTTAACCACTTAAATAGGAACTGAACAAAAAGAACCGAATATTAATGGAGGGTTTATTTCTATTTCTATTTGCTTATTTCTTAACTTTTTTTGTGTTATAATGGTTGTTGGTAAAGTTTCTAAATTTTCTTGGGAATAACGTGTAGATTTAATGCTATACTAAAATACCATGAACAATTTTTTAAGGACAACAAAAGAATCTTCATAAAATATTAAATAGAAAACCGAATATTAATGGCAGTCACTCTATTTGTAATAAAGAAATTGTGCAAGTGCCCTATTGCATGACGACTTTAGAGTCATGACTTTTTTTCGAAATTAAATGAGTGCGAAGGTGAGATCAGATGTTTTTGCTCGTTCGAAAAAAATATTCAATATTCAATTTTGTGCTAGAATGAAGTTAAATGAAATTTAATTTGAAAAATGTATGTATTTTCAAGGTGCCAATCAAAGTTCTTTTCAAAATCTAATGAAATCACGATTTGTTCTTGATTTTTAATTCCAAATCTATTTCGATTTTTTGTGTCATCCATTTTGTTTGACAGATCAATTGTTTTTAACTTTGGTCGTCCATAAATGAAAAGTAACTCAAAGTAACTTTTTTAACTATGACATTGCCCTCTCTTTTATTTTTAACATACCTATAGTAAACTAGAGTAGCATAAAAGAACGCACCACGGGATATCAGGAAATTTGATGTGATTCAAAACGGTGATACAAAAAGGTGTTTTTTCAAGGGGAGATAAAAGTGGGGTTATACAAAAAAAGAACAGCAAATATTACCTTGAAGAAACTTGGCTTGTATGTTACAAAAATTGACCAAAACTGCCAATTATTTTCCACCAACTTTTTCCTCACTCCCGTTCCAAGGTTCAAAAATTGGGTAGTTTTGGGCAAAAGAGAAAGCTAACAAGAGAGTTGTTGAAAAGAGAGATTTTATTCAGATTTCCTCTTCCTGACATATTCTGCCTGGTTTAGTCTGTTAAATGCTAGGTTGATTTAAGTTAATGTTGAAGAACTTTCATCCGAAAATGAAAATTAAGAATTTTACAATGACATAGGTGCCAGCACAAACTCTTTTCCACAACACTCAAGATGTACTTTTGTTGCACAGTGGTATTCATTTTTGTAAAGCCAGAAATCTGCAATTTCGTCCTTTATTTTAAAGACTGTGTGTTTAGCTTACTATGCAAATTATTTTTTCTGTAAGGAACCAAAAATAGTTACCTGTAAATTTCAATTTCTTTTACCTATGGCAGAAGTTTTGAAAGAAACCCGTTTATAAATATCTTTGAAATGTTCTTTTACCCCGTCCAAGTAGGATAGAAACTGATTGTGCAGTTTATATTATAGATATATTATATAAAGTTGTATTGACAACTCCCAAGAAGTACATACATACATAATTGAGTTTATTTAACAATTTTTTAAATAAGCTACATACATGTAATAACATAAATAAAGATGATAAAATATTATGTTGTAAACATTTTAGTACCTCCTGGGTTTGAGGAATTGTTGTTGTAATTTGTTACCAGAAATGAAAATAGAAAAAACAACACATTCGGATCTTCTTAGTTTGCTTCGGGATAAATACCTCTTGACTTCATTGTAACGCATAAAAAATATGGTACATAAGAAATAGCGATCTACATCTTGACCTTTAAATAGGAATGGTTACAGAAATGGTTTAAAAAAACACGCTGTATCACACAATCAGCGACCGCTGATACCATACCAACCAAAATGGAGACCTTCCAAAATGTACGAGACAATATTCGAAGACAAAGAAGAATCAAGCTTCATAGCCTCATGATCTAAAAGTTATGTGGAATGTATTAAATCTTTTAACTTCTCCCAATGTGATTTTTAAATTTAAGACCGACTCTTACCTTTTTATTATTTTGGGCTCTTTGAAAAGAACCAGGAGACAAATTTATTGTGAAATTTGTTTTAATTTTTTCTTTCTATTAGATTAAATTAAATGAAGGTATACTACTCGACCAATTTAATTTCAATTATGTTCAATCAGCTGGTTTCATGTTTGACAAGCAAGAAAGTGAAGTAGCTAATAGGCGTTTTTGAAAATGAGATCTCAGAGCCCTCAGCAATCTCAGTCTCTTGAACAGGATTCCTCAGAAATTTTGCTGTCAAATCACTGAGGAAAGAAAATATTGGATTCGCTTGCTCAGTTTTTGACACTGAGCCCTCCGAGATCTCATTTTCCTGAACTAGCCTAATGATTCTTGCTGTACTGGAAATGAAAAAAATAATCAAAAAAGTAAAAAGGTCTGGCATTTTCATTTACCATGGGATCATCGGACAAAGTAAAGCAACAGACCTATTAAGTCTAGAAAATTTATTTTCTAATAGAAGGGTTGGCATTTCAAAATATTTTGAAAACAATTAAACATGTGTTGTCAATCTGGCTGTTTTTGCGTTTAAATCCTTGCGTTCCGATGTTTATTCGCTATGTTATCTAGTTATCCCAAAAAATTCGAGATAACTTGAGTTGTTGTTGTGCCATCGGTCATCAGCTGTTTTTTAACAAGGGATAACAACAACACAAAGCTAGCCGGATAACTGAGAATTATTAGTATCGGAACGTGCCTAATGACAAAACATTGATGGTTGTCAACCTGAGTGTACAACATGTTATTCCATGTAAGCCCCTTAAAGATAAAGGTTAAGGTACTTCACACCTATGGTCTACTTACAAGGTACATATGACATGTTCAAATCCTAAAAAAAACTATAAATGAACGGTAGGAGGTTTAGAATGTCCAGATATACATAGGTACAAATGATTTGGAACTTTTAAAGAATTTTGAACAACATACTCGTACCCATGTACCTATATTTAATAAAGAAAGAGTTGGTACAAACTTATACCTAAAGGACAAAATAACAAATTAGGTAGCAGCAAGGATTTGATACAGTCAAATTATGACTCTTTTTACTTTTTATAACAAGCTAACAAAATATATAAATATATGAAAACATAAATATAAAAAAGTTTAAATAGGTACAAAAATACATTTAATTATTTTCAGTTTGCACAGTATAAGTTATAAGTGTACCTTACCAACAATTTACATAAACAGATAAGACATAATAAATTTTGAGTATTCTTTCAAAATAAAAAAAGTCATCCATGGATTATAATGAATATGCATCTGATCTGCCAGGTAACGAAACACATAAGGCGTTTGCTTAAAAATAAAAAAAAAAAGAAACCAGCGCAGCATACCCAAACAAAATTTACTTTTACTGCAAATCCAATACCAACCACCACTACGTATAGAGCAGTGTGGCATTTGAATCATCAGTAGCATAATTAAGTCATTGGGTCAAGTTTTTACCCAAACTAGGTCACTTCTACTACACAACATTGCAATTGGTGAAGCAAGAAGCAACCGAAACCGAAGCTAAAGCAAATGAGAAACAACACCAGCCGAACCGAAAGCAAAACACAAAATAGGACGCGAAAAGTACAACCCAGAAGGCAGAACAGAAAACACTTTTTTTTATAATAAATTCCGTTCTTATTAACACACTTTCCCGTTCTTTGGCTTGTTTGCTATAAGTGACTTTGTCTCCTATATATGCCTGTTCACATTCTCCCAATATTATAGAATACCCATTTTTTATTTTTATTTTGTCTAATTTTTAAATCGATTGTATCTTGTTGTTCGTACGAGTACGAGTTTTCTTGACGGTGACGATGACGGCGGGGAATTAATGTCATCTATTTAATATGTAGTTTAGAAATCACACATTGGGAGCAAGGAGAGGAAGCAGCAGAAGAAGAAGAAAGTTGGATACAATCGATAGCGATGAAGCTTGTGGAAAATTAGGAGCTCTCCTTAGGAATCGAACTAGCTCCTCAAACCGATAAATTTATTTGGGATAACCTTACTAGCCCCCCGTCGCCCCTCTTGCACCATCCAACACAGCTAGAAACAGGTGAAAACTATTGGCAATTGTTGGATGGTGGATTCGAGCGAGTTGCAACTTGTAAGCTGTAGATAAATATCGTGACCCAATTTTGGATTTCTGAGCAAGTGTTCGCTCAGACGAGGCAATTTTTGTCGATTTTTTTTTTTACAAATTCACAAACTCACTTGTCACAGCTTCACACTTATACGAATGGAAATTTGTAAATTAATTGGGAACAAAATGACTCGCGGAAACACAAATTATTTTGAACTTCTTCTAAATAAAAAATCAAATCAAAATTTAATGCAGTGGGCAGCAAAGCAAGGCAGCAGGGCAACCAGCAGGCGGACTTATGTTGCCATTTGCCAATACCTACGGTTGGGTGTGTGAATGTGAACAGTGTTGTTATTTGGATCTACATATACAGATATATCGTTTTCTCTCGTTTCCAAGATGTAGGTATGATATTTCTGCTAAGCCTTAAATTAAATTTTAATTTGAAAAACTACAAAAATACTCAATACTGTTGTTATTTCGGAAGGTGCGTGGTGATAGCTTATTTTGATTGTTTGTAATAATATTTTTACAGATAAATAATAATTTAGTTTGGGTGGAATACATTTTTTCTAGAGCAGTTTAAAGCTGTTACTAGACAAAACTGGAGTTTATCTGATGAAGTTTCAATAAGATAAACACCAGATTTGCCTAGCAACAACTTAAACGACATCAATGTATATGCCCTAATATGTAAAAAAATTGTGTAATACATATTTTAATAAAAGCAGGAAAAAAATCCCAGAGAATAATTTTTCAGTTTGTTTTTTTTTTCTTATTAAAACATTTTTTAAGAAAATAACAGCGTTTCTGCTTTTTTTTAAATTAATTTTATTTCTACAAATCTAATTTTTGGGTGTTGCCAGCATATTTTTGTTTTCTTACTTCTTTCTTTTGTGAGATTTTCTTTCGCTGTATTTTCTCGAACTTACCTAAATAAATCCCAGCAAGCTTTTCAGCCAATCATTTTCATCACGGAACTAGAAATTGGCAGTCATATCGTACAAAAGATCAATATCCGAAGGTAGATGGTAATCATATTATTGAAGCAGCCACTTGTGTTATAATTAGCAAAAGAAGAGTGACTTTTCTTATAGTTAAAAGGGGAAGACACCCATACTGTATATACTTAATTATATTCCTAATAATACTAAATTATGGATCTCTTTTTCGTATTTGACTTTTCAATTTAATTAAAGCCACGTCATATTTTTCCTAGTACATATTCGATTTTTTTTTCTTTTACCACTTGAGTTCTCCGACAGTTATAATTCTACTTTTAGCATGGACACAAGTCGATTTTGACGTTGACACTAAGTTGGCATCAAGAAAATTCCAACGTGCAGTGAAACAAAGTTCAATTGAAGCCACTTTTATAAAAGAAAGTTTGCAATATTTTTGAGGTAGAACCACTGGTTATTTTTAATTCACAAATTTAGGTTTGCATTTCAGCGCAAACGTTGAATCGACACCGTTGAGCTTAAGCGAACGGAATCTATATTAACTCGGCGCAGGCATACACAAGGGTCAATTATAAACTCAATCTTCCGAGTTCAATTTGATAATAGTTGCTGGGTTACAGTATTGCCACCCGAAAAAAAACATAAAATTAGAACTTTATGATTCGTTATTTCTCCTTGGAATTAGCATTGAATTGAAACACTTCAAAGTTTGTAATTTTAACACTGAGAATAAACAGTCCGAACTAAATTGTCCCTTCTTAACGCCACGCCTCTATAAGAAATATTTATTTCGGATATTATTTCAGATGTTATTTCTGAAGTTTATATTTCTTAACTATGTGGACAAATTATCAAAATATAAATCAAATAATAAAATAAACATCAAGTAAATGAGTTTCAAAACACACCTTGGCTTCACACGACCTAATTTTCATACGAAATCAAATCATACAAATATTTTCCACTGAAATGAATGAATGTAACAACGTTTTGTGAGAAATTTGTGTCCATTGAAGTTGCGATGTCAAGAAACGTTACAATTTATTTATCCATTAATTTCTTCTATGAAGATAAGAAATAAATGGGTGATTCCATAGAAAACGACCCTTTACGAAAAATCACAAAATATGACTTCAAATTGAAAAAAGTACCGTTAGACGGTTTTAAAAGATTGCATGTTTCATTTTAAAAGTGAAAATATCAATAGTTTTTTGTATCGCCGCTTATTTCGCAGCTCGAACCGCTTAGCAGAATAGGTCTCCAAAAGTCACTTTTTGTTATCAGAAGCTCAAAACCCTATTTTCAATAATTAATTGTTTCACAATTTGAGAACCGATGGTTATTTGCCCTTATCAGAACTCTAAGCACGTTTTCGTGCCATTTAATTATTCAATAGTAAATACAATTTTAGTTTTAAGGCAGTTGATTCATAAAGTGGTTAGTTTCACACCCGTAACAAAAAAAAAATATGTTTCATTACTAGAAGAAAAAAATTTGTATCAATGTGATAATTTGGGGAAAAAGGAGAACACTATGATCTACTGTCGGACAAAATTTCAAGAATTTTAAATTAATGCTGACCCCGTATAAAAATTTTAAGTCTATGTCACACCCGTAACAGGTTGGCATTTCAAATCATATTCTTTCTGTTTTTCAACTCAATTTTAGTTTTGTTGCTTTTAGATATGAAATTCATGACGTAGGGATATATGTAATTCTAGGAAAATCTACCTTAAATATAAATTTAATCGGTTTTAAGTGAAAGTTTTCCCTATTTTAAACGAAAATGGAACAAATCTCATTGAAGTGAGAAATCTATTCACTTTTCAGTGGGAAAAACTTCATTTTTCTAGAGAAAGTGTTTCTGACATCATGTGAGAAATCATTATACATCCATGACAACAATTTGCCGTCAAAATATAGTATATTATATTGTTTTCATGCATAAAAATCATACTCGGTCACACCCGTAACGATGGCCTGTCACACCCGTAACGTTTTCAAATAAAAAATTTATATAGTTTTTCGTAGTTTTGGTTCTCATTTCTTAACTGAAACTGAAGATCAACTATCTGGGTAGATATTTGCAAAAGAATGATACATACTTTTTATGCAATATTTTACACCACATGAAAATTAGATATCCTAATCGCAAATCACCAGTTTTCTAAGGTCACACCCGTAACGCAACTAAATTGCATACTACAAGTGAACCACTAATTTTTCATACTTCAATATACTAATTTTTTAAAAGGGCTTCAGGTGTCCTATAGAATAGTAAAGTTTTTATTTATAAATTGGGAATAGTATGTCAATAATTAATAAAATATGGAGTCTCACTGTCACACCCGTAACGATGGAAACACCCAAATAGAGAAATGTTTGTCTATAAAAAAAACTATACCGTGTTCCTTGCCAAGTTTCAAACAGTTTGAGACCACCAGATTTAGTGCGAACCCGTAACACACTTTAAAAATTTTACTGGTTCGCACTAAATCTGGTGGCCTGAAACTATTTGAAGCTGTTTGGGACTAACTAAGGAACAGGGGTTTTAATTGCCAAAATCTGAAGGGGAAACAAATCAATTTTTGTTAGTGCCCTTTCACACGAGGAAACTGAGTTGCCAGCAACTTTTAGTTCAGGGTGAGAAGGGCAGGAGGAAAGAGGGGCGAACAAAATCTCCCCGGTCGATTTGAGATTTTTTTCACATCTAGGCTTAGGTGTGTTCAACCAATAGAATTTCAAAGGAAATTTCAAAAATTACTTGGAGATTTGTTTCCTCGTGTGAAAGGTACAAGTTATTTTTAAAGAGATTAAAAGAAAACGTCAAAAAAATCTCCAGCAACTTGTTTCTTCACACGAAGAAAAAAAAAAGAAAAAATGTATGAATTTGAAGTAAATTGGAAAACAGTATTGTATTGTTAGGGTAGCAGGGATAGTGTGCATTTTTTTTTATAGTGAGCTAAGGGTCTCAAATCTATAAAATGTTACGGTGAGGAAACACTTTTAAATGTGATAAAACAAAATTGTGATTTTTTAGTACATTTTTACGAATTACATGCTCTGTCCCGTTCACGCCCGCTTAGGGTATGTTCAGTCGCCTGGCAGGCGCCTATGTCAACAGTTTTATGGACAAACGTACATCTTGTATGAAAAATGAAAAATTAATTAAAAATATAAATTAAAGTTTCCTCACTTCAAAATTACGATATTTGTTACTTTGAAGGATAAATCTACCGAATAAAAGCATCCGGGTATGAAAATTCGTGCTACCGTAATGGAAAGTTGAGCCCTCAAATAAAACGCAAAATACTAACATAATTTGCAAACAAGTGACAAAAATATATAACAACGCTGATTTGAGCATGAACACGCGCGCATCTGTAGTAGTGTATTAGTGTGCTGTGTGCACATAAAATCAAAATCATACATCAACATCACTTTCGACTGTTTGCTGCGTGTGAAATTAGGTCAACAGGTTTGGAGCCAGCAGTAGCAGCATTCAGCCAAACCGTCAACCGAATAGGCAAAAGCGAACCAAAAGCCTGCGTGCTGTTTGTTGTATTTGTTGTTTTAAACGTCAAATTTGATAATTTTGCTGCCTCGAGTTGGGGGGGCATTTCGACATCCTCCTTCGATTGCAATGGTTTGAAACTATGAACATGATGCGGTGCTGCTCGTGCTATGGAATTATATCGTGGTACAAGTCACAAGCGTTTTGATGTGTGCGATTTGAATTCAAGAGAGCGGGAGGCCACTCAACCATTCCTTTCACAATCGACAATCGCACCTCGTACTTGGCAAAGAGTTGCTATACTATTTGGATCATCAGGCATTTATTTAAATTACATGTAAAAGCTGTAAACAAGGAGAATATTATGTACACAAATCACCTTCGAATAAAAGAACTAGGATGATGATCCTGATCCCGATTTTGTGATTGGAGACGACAGTAACGATTTACGCGAGTGCGAAAGGTTGTATCACTAATTCGATTCATAGAAGATGGCAGCCGCGACGTTTGACATTATTTTTACAGTAAAATAAAAAGTTTCTTTTTCTAATTAGAGCGCACAAAATCGGACAGAAAAATCAAAAAACGAAAACACTCAAGGCCTTTCTCTATATTGACGTGACGACAAACTTTAAGCCTTTGCTAGTTTAGCTTTTGTACCTTGTATGAGGGAAACTGTTCGACCATTCGATGTTTTTTTTTCATTTGACAGCCAATACTGCATTCAGTGCAAAAGAAAAATCGATGTTATATCGAAAACACGGAAACATGTTATCGATGTCGTACTCAACTGTCACAACGAATGTCATGTCAGAGTGTTGCCGCTGGCGCCATTATACTCCGTTTTGTTGGTCCCGATTTAACGTAGTGTGATTAAGCTATAGGTGCGTTTTATTGTTATTTAAGGTAAAATATTTATATTTGAAAAGAAATCCTTCTGTAAAGTGGAGTTGACCTCATTTGTACTTTTAAGGCTCTCCCAAACCAACGCGAAATCATAGCGAATCATTCGCAAAGATTTCTTTTTTTGTTGTTGTTTAGCATTAGGTGTGTTTTTTCCCTTGCCCGAATGGGCGTGGACGAAAAAACGACCTCGGGGCTAAGCAATTCACATGTTAAAAGCAACAAATAACTGAGCCCCTTCGGGCTTAGCTAAACCCAGAGAATTTTCGGGGCTTAACCTTAGCCCAGGTAAAACTGTGTTACCGACACAAATTCTATATCGATAGTATGGAAACTCCATTTTTTTTGTAATGGCGTCGCTGAGCCCCGAAAACACACCTATTGTGTATCTTTCATATTTTGTATTATTGTGAATGATTTCGCGTCATCGGCGAATGTTTTGTGTTGGTTTGGGAGAGCCTTTAACTTTATTGACATTGTATGAGCTATATCGCTCTAAGCGGCAACTGAACTTCATGGCGTGGCACCATGCGGTAAAGCTGATAATGTGACTTAATATGCCGCGGAAGTTCCATTTTCCGCTGCAAAAAAAAAAATATTTTGAAATGCAGTTCCGTCGGAGTATGTATTCACCTTTAGGTGCCAGTTATAGCTATCATTGAAACTCATCATTGAAAATTTTAATGATTGATTTCGAGACATTTAGAAAGTAAAATCATTTATTCTTTTGATGAAAAAATAAAGGTAAAGGCTTAATTAATATTTCTAGTCAAAAAAAATTTTCAAATAGGCCCAACTTTCCACATAAAAAGACTTTTCTTATTTCAGTGATTGAACTACCTTACCAATGATCATTCAAAAGTTAAAAGTCAATTTTTGTGGAAAGTTGGGCCTATTTGAAATTTTTTTTTGACTAGAATTATTTATTATGTCTTGTGCTTTAATCCTCCATCAAAATAATAAATGATTTTGCTTTCTAAACATCTCAAAATCAATCATTAAAGTTTTCAATGATGAGTTTCAATGATAGCTATAACTGGCACCTTAGGTGCCAGTTATAGCTATCATTGAAACTCATTATTGAAAATTTTAATGATTGATTTTGAGACGTTTAGGAAATATAATCATTTATTATATTGATGGGAAAATAAAGCTAAAGACCTAATTAATATTTCTAGCCAAAAAAAAATTTCAAATAGGCCCAACTTTCCACATACAAAGACTTTTCTTATTTCAATGATTGAACTACCTTACCAATGATCATTGAAAAATTAAAAGTCAATTTTGTGGAAAGTTGGGCCTATTTGAAATTTTTTTTGACTAGAAATATTAATGAAGTCTTAAGCTTTGATCGTCCATCAAAATAATAAATGATTTTGCCTCCTAAACGTCTCAAAATCGATCATTGAAATTTTTTTCGCGTCGTCGGCGAATGTTTCGCGTTGGTTTGGGAGAGCCTTTAATTTTAATTTTTCAATGATAATTGGTAAGGCAGTTCAATTATTGAAATAAAAAAGTTTTTTTATGTGGAAAGTTGGGCCTATTTGAAACTTTTTTTTGCTAGAAATATTTATTTAGTCTTGAGCTTTATTTGTCCATCAAAAAAATAAATGATTTTGCTTTCTAAATGTCTCAAAATCAATCATTAAAATTTTCAGTGATGAGTGCAGTGCATGCTGCAAGTTGTACATCAATTTATATTGAATAATTTTGAATGAACAACAAAAACTTGCGTGTGTTATCTTTGAAACCTTATCTCAACTTTTATTTCCACTTTTGTACTGACTTATTTGTCAACACTTTTGGGTTTGTTGTTGTTAGATGAACTAAAATAGTCGGAACTTTGACCTAAGCAATTTACATGCTAAAAGCAACAACAAATAAGCCCCTTCGGGCTTAGCTAAGCCCCAGAGAATTTTTGGGGCTTAACCTTAGCCCAGATAAAAACTGTGTTACCGGCATGAATTTCATACATATTATCGATAATTTATAAGGAAACTCCATTTTTTCTGTAATGGCGTCGCTACGATAAGCCCCGATGTCGTTTTTTTCGTCCGATTTCCCCTGGGCTTGCAAAGAAACACATAATAGTTGTGTTTTATCGCTGAACCCCAGTAATTTCGCCGAAATCAGCCAGCTGTCTTGGGTATAACCAAAAATTTGATAAGTCATAAAATCGTGAAAAATCTCTTCATCATAAAAATATACATGCCAGACGTTTTAAGTGTCGCCACAACCAGCCAGACGGCCAAGCTCAAAAGGGGCTAATTTTAGCTTTAGATGTCGTGGGTGTAACCGAAAATTTGGTATGTCCAAAAATCATGAAAAATCTCATCATCTCAAAAGTACAAAAATATACATGCCAGACGTTTTGTGTCACCACAACCAGCCAGACGGCCCAAGCACAAAAGGGGCGAATTTTAGTTTTTAATGTCGTGGGTATAACCGAAAATTTGATGTGTCAAAAAATCACATCATACAAATATACAAGCCAGACGTTTTAAGTGTCGCCACAACCAGCCAGACGACCCAAGCTTATAAGGCTCCAGTTATAGCTATCATTGAAACTCACCATAGAAAACTTTAATGACTGATTTTGAGACGTTTAGAAAGCAAATTCAATTATTATTTTGATAGACGATTAAAGCTCAAGACTTAATTAATATTTCTAGTCAAAAAAAATTCAAATAGGCCCAACTTTTCACAAAAATTGACTTTTATTTTTTCAATGATAATTGCTAAGGTAGTTCAATCATTGAAATAAGAAAAGGCCCTTATTGCGAGTGTCGTTTGCTTGATAAACGACTTTTGTCGAAAGTCGATAATCGAAAAAATTAATGTTGGTGTTGAAAATCTTAATTATTATTGTGAGATTTTTTGTTTTGACTTGTTTACGAAAAATTTGTTTCAAAAGATTAAAATTTTCAACACCAAAATTAATTTTTTCGATTATCGACTTTCGATAAAAGTCGTTTATCGAAAGCAAACGACACCTATTAAATTAAGTCTTAGGCCGTGTGCCAATTGCGTTAAAATTCTGGTTAAATTTGGTCCCAGTTAAATTTTATTGCTGAGTCAATTGAATTAAATGGGACTTATTAAAACAAACATATCCCATTAGTTTTGTTGTTGTATTTTTTCTTTTTGTAATGACAGCTGAACAAATAATTCAGTTTGCAAAATAAATGATCATCTGAAAAAGTATTTTCAATAAATTTTATTATTATTATGAAGGATTTATCACAGGTAATTCAAACAAACGGGGAAGAGAAATTCGAATTTTTAAAAGGAGATCATATGAAGTGCCGCAAATATTTACAGTAGGGAGCAAAAATGAGTACATGTTTGTAACTCGCGCACTTATTGATGCATAACAACAGAAATAATAAAGCAAATTGAAAATTTTTTTTTGTCCTGTATTTTATGTTCAATTCTCAACAAAACGGTATATAATACATAACGGAAAGGAGCAAGTTCTAAGAAAAAAACCAAATAAAACAAAAATAAATCGCATGTACTCAATTTTGCACCAAGCGTTAATCAGCAAAAATAACGACATTTGCCATTATATTTGCAAGTTTTTGGTTTGTTTATGACTTCCTATATCTTTTTTAGTTTGAGATATGTTTAATTGCGTATGGTTAGAACTTTCACCAGCGTATTTTAATAAATGAAATAAATAATAATAAAAATTTCACTGCTCTTTAAGATTATGAGGAAACTATCACGACAGATTGAGGACAGTTTTGTAGTCATGACAAAGAGTGGCTTCTCGACACAAATGATAGCTAAGAAGCTTAAAACAAGCCAATCGGTGGTCATAAGAGTCCAGAAAATGCGAGTTATTGTTCCAAAAGCACAAGTCAAAGGCCGCAAAAAAATTTTAACGGATGCGGACGGCCCTCGCAGGATATTAGAAATGAAAAGGAACAAGTGTTTAACACCAAATCATGCTTCTTATGCAATAAATAAGCCCGTTAGCCGAGAAACTGCAAGAAGAACCCTCAACGACATTGGTTATATCTCAGCGGTTAAAAGAACAAAAGACTGCATTGTCGGAAAAAATGCTAAGGTGTGGTTAAAGTTCGACAGAGAACACAGAAATTGGACATCTGACCACACTACACGTTTCCAATTACCTACTGTCCAATTTCTGTGTTTTTCTGACGAACTTGCGCTTGGTGCAAAATTGAGTACATGCGATTTATTTTTGTTTTATTTGGTTTTTTCTTAGAACTTGCTCCTTTCCGTTATGTATTATATACCGTTTTGTTGAGAATTGAACATAAAATACAGGACAAACAAAAATTTTCAATTTGCTTTATTATTTCTGTTGTTATGCATCAATAAGTGCGCGAGTTACAAACATGTACTCATTTTTGCTCCCTACTGTACATGCTTGAAAATTTATACTTTGAAAAGAACCATGAGACCCTATACAAATGAAAATACCTATTGAATATTTCTTTGTTTTGATTTCTTGAGTTCATTGTTCTAGCAGGCCTTTGTCTATATTTCTTACCCTGAGGCCACACGAGCCAGTACTGGCTAGCAAGTTGGCTACACATACTCACAGTACACAATCTAAGAACTGTCAAAGAAATTCAAGATGGCAGCCCTACGTGACCCCGTCCACTGTATTACAACAACAACAAAGGAAACAAACACAAAATGATAATTTAAATAACACAAATTAATGTTAATAAACACTAAAAAGCTTGAAACAATTGTATTTGTCTATATCTATCTAACGGATTTTGATGTTTAACGAGTTGGGGTCACGGGATTCGCCATTTTCCACTGCGCAGAACTGAACAAAAATGAAAACGCTAAACCTTCAATATGTGTACTGTGACACATACTGTCAAATTCCTATTCGTGTATATGCTGTGACGTAGGCGGCAGCCAAACTGGCTTCTGTACTGGCCAGCGTTCGGATCTTACTCCAAATGGAGTAAATCTACTCCGATTTTAAGGAAAGGAATTTAACTACTACGGTTTTCCACTTTTTCAAGACTGAAGATGGAACCCACTTCAATCTATCGTCCGTCTGGTGTCGAGTGGCATTTTAAATACTCTGTGCTCACTTATGTTGTAAACTGTCATTAGCCGTTGTATTAAGTGCATTTTTATCTGTGCTTAAAAAGTAGCATGTTAAATGCAACAACAATTTGGTATAATTCCGTATTGTTGTTACCCTTATCCTTTAGTGCATTTTTACCTTCGCTTACAAAAAAAACATGTAAAATACAACAACAATATTGAATTATACCGGATTGTTGTTGTATTTAACATGCTACTTCTTTTTATGTGGAGATAAAAATGCAATCAAAAAACAAACGCACTGACGCCATGCAACACCATTAGCAAAAAGCAACAAAATCCAAAGTTTCGTTGTCATTACGAATGTTTCGCGTTGGTTTTGGAGCCTTATAACTTATTTCTATCACAAAATAATATTTATCGTAAAAGCTGTTGTTTTATTATTCGTGCGCAGCAATACAAAATACGACAGATACACAATGGTAAACAATACCAAAAAACTGTCGTCGGTGAACGTTTTGCGCCGGTTAGGGAGAGCCTTTAATAAATTCATTCGCCAGTTTTGTTGGTTTTCTTCTTGAACGGAAATAAGACCCTACAACACACCAGATGAGACAAGTGTGGTTCTGGCGTTATTCATATTCAAATTTTTTTTTAGATCGCTTAGCAAATTTTTAAAACTTTGAGTTCTTAAGGACTGGTCTTGGACTCCCAATTTTTATTTTATTGATATTTTGTGAAAGAAAATGTGAGTAAACTTAAGTTTTAATACTATTTTTCCAAATATGCTACGAAATAGTACTGCCGAACCCTGTTACTGGCTACTTTACTGGCTTCCCAACTGGCTACGAAAAAGGCAAGCCAGTTGACGAGCCAGTTGCTCAGGTTTGTATGTGTTATGGGGCTTCCTTTTGGTAACAACAATTGATTTTTTTCCCCTTCAGATCTGTCAAAACACAGATTTTGGCAATTAAAGCCTTCCAATGGGCATAAAAATCATCTTTTTTTTATCGAAAATCAATTTTGCAGATCTGGATTTTTCGGCAGATTTACCCCTCTTTTACTAACACCATTACACGCCAGAACAATTGAAAGCCATCAGTTTGACATGTCTGGATCGCTATAGCTTCACAGACACAAATTATTCACCAATACACTGAAAAGAAAAATCAATCTGAAATCGTATACCATTCGCGACGAAAAAAATCAATTTTCGGATCAAAATCTGAATTTACCAAAAGAAAACCCTATTAGTAAAAAAATGTGTGTATTGCGACTGGCTAGTCAGTACTGGCTCGTGTGGCCTCAGGGTTAATCTTTTCATTTGATTTTAGCTTTTTTACTTGCGATATAGGTACTATAGGGCAAGTTTTGGATTCGTGCAAAAAAAAAATTTCGAGATAACAATCAAACATGACATTACGATGATAGAGAACACGAAAAAAGTGGGTGGCACAATTCTGTCTGTCTTTCCGTACCTCAACCTACAGCCTAAACCACTGAAGCGATATTCTTCAAATTTTGAACTTAAGGTTTTTTTTTAACTCTCCAGAGGGGAAATTGAAATTTTTTTTTAGCTCAAAAAATAACGGCACCCGTCATACAACCGTTAAGGAAAAACTTATTCATCTAAAAAACGGCTCCAACGATTCTGATAAAAAAATCTGTGTATTATTGTAGATATGATGTATCTTTTAATAAGAAAAAAATCACCAAAAACATTTATTAACGGTACCTGCCATATAACGGTTTTTTTGATTTTTGGTTTTCTCATTAACCACTCATCCGATTTCAATAAAATTTTTGCACAAAAGCTTTGTTAGAATATAAATAATACTGCATACCAAAATTTTTTAAAGAATAAATTTTGTATTTTTAAAAAAGATTCAATTTTTTTTTTTTGAAAATTCAATATTTCAAAAACGGGTTGATGAATTGTTTTGAAATTTTAGTTTTAAGTGTATATTAATATATACTCAAAATTGGCATATCCTCCGACTTTTTTTGACGTCACTGTACCATATCTCACTCCCACTTGAAGGTGAGAAAGAGATGGGAAGGACAGGCAGAATATTTTAAATTTTTTGAAAATCTATGGATTTTTTTTGACGTTTTCTTTTGTGACAACTGCTTTCTCTCTCTGTACTTTTTCTTTGGCAAACAAATACTACACAATTCAGTTTTATTTCATTTGAAAATATTTTAAATAAATGAAATTAAAGTTTTGGAACGAAAAACTAATTAATTAAAACCTCAACGAGCTCGGATTTGTGTTTTCTTTAAACGACTTCTCAACTTCGAAGTGAGTCAGTTGGTGTTCACATTAGTTTGTGTCTGAACAAAAGAAGTTGGATGAATGTCAAAATTAGTCGGAGGAGTCAGTCCAATGTGAGCACCGTCTATATACAAAAAATTAATTTTTAAGAAAACGGCTCCAACGATTTAAAAATTTTTTCAAGTAATACTTTTTTTGAGACTGTTTATACAATTAGAAGAACGATTTTAATGCTTTTTATACTTTTTCTATAATTACTTGATTATTTTTTTTTTTAAGTTCTTAAGTCCCACACAACTTGAACATAAGAGCAAGTACGTGCGATCCAGTCGTGCATTTTATTTTTTAATCTTTCCCGAAATGATTCATGAATTCATGACATCAAAATAAAATATTCATCTACATACATTCATCTCCCTCACTCTTTCATGAGCATAGCCATGTCAAAAATTAACCACTGGCTAAAATTTAACGAGCTCCTGAGCAGGTTCAATTTTGACGTCTATATTCACCTCAGTAATGTCAAAATTTAGCCATGGGATCAAATTTAACCAGGATTTTAACGCAATTGGCACACGGCCTTAATCTTAATTTGTCCATCAAAATAATAAATGATTTTACTTCCCAAACGACTTAAAATCAATCATTAAAATTTTCAATGATAGCTATAACTGGCACCTAAAGCTAGAACTATAATGCTCGGAGGGCACTTAAGTGGTCGGAAGAAAACAAGCGAATACACGGAAAGCATATGACGGTGACTATAATTGCGGAGTGGAGCGTTTCGTCAAGTTTCGTTCAACTTTGGTTACGGAAGTGAGGTGCGCTCCGGAGCGCACCTTACTTAAGTAAAACTGACATTTGGTGAAATAGGAGTGCCAAAAAGAGATAGATGATAATTACATTATGGGTGTGTTCCCCTTTTTTCGGTACGGAAAGCTACTTTTCGTTGGTTTTTGACATTAGCTTCAGTGCCCTTCCGACTATTATAGTTCTACCTTAAGTTTGAAAATTTCGTTCAGTTTAATAAACAGATGATAAAATCCAGAGATGGTTTACAAACTGCATTTTAGTTAAAAAAAATATGTGAAGGACATTACTGCAACTCAGATAAATTTATCCGGCCGATAAATTTAAAGTCCTTTAAGCATAGTTTACAGTTCCGATGCGAAAAAAAAATCAAAATTTTCAAAACGATTTTCTACCTATTCTGCGCACCAAGTTGAATAATATTCAAGGCAAAAAACGTTTGCTTTGGCCTAAACCACCCATTGAGTCATTAATTTACCCTTAATTGACAAGCTATAAGCCTAAAAATGGAAAATAATTATTTTTGGATGCGAAAACCATTTGCATGCAAATAATGCCTTGAGGTGAATATATTTTTTTTTTCGGAAGTAACGGGTGATTTTTTAGCTGGTTTGGTTTTGACAGCTGACGGGTGTTTAGTACCTTGTGTCACTGTCAAACAGCTTCAGTTTGGTTTGCAATTTAAACCATGGATCGTCTTACAAATGAACAACGCTTGCAAATTATTGAATTTTACTATCAAAATTCGGGCTCTTGGAAAGCTGGCCGAGGATCCGCTTTTTTATCGAAAAATTGTGTTCAGCGATGAGGCTCATTTTTGGTTGAATGGGTACGTAAATAAGCAAAATTGCCGCATTTGGAGTGAAGATCAGCCAGAAGCATTGCAACAGCTACCAATGCATCCCGAAAAAGCCACTGTTTGGTGCGGTTTATGGGCCGGCGGCATTATTGGGCCATATTTCTTCAAAGATGATGCGAATCGCAGCGTTACTGTCAATGGTGAACGCTACCGAGCGATGATAACAAACTTTTTTTTGCCCGAAATGGAAGTTGCATGATATGTGGTTTCAACAAGACGGTGCCACATGCCACACAGCACGCGAAACAATGGCGCAATTGCGAGGCGAGTTTGGTGAACAGTTAATTTCACGTTTCGGGCCGGTCAATTGGCCGCCTAGATCGTGCGATTTGACACCATTAGATTATTTTTTGTGGGGGTATGTCAAGGCTAATGTCTATAGGGACAAGCCCGCTTCGATTGACGCACTGGAAGCCAACATCCATGCATTCATTCGTGAGATACCGGCCGATATGTGTGAAAGAGTATGCCAAAATTGGACTCAGCGGATGGGCTACCTGAGACGCAGCCGCGGTCAACATTTGCATGAAATTATCTTTAAACATTAAATTGCAAGGTTCAAACTATCGATTCAAATAAATATTTCATTCATTTTTTCGAATTTTTTGTGTTTTTTTTTTTTTTAAAGTTCTAAACCTCTTAAAAAATCACCCGTTATAAACCGACCATAAAAAAAAAAATATTTTATCCACCACACTTTTTTCGCATGCAAATCAATTGCCGGTCCATTGTTTTGCATGACATTCCATGACAGCATAGTTTTTTTTGCATGAAACTGTAAACCAATCATGCAAACAACGAATTTTACATTTCACCTCAATTATTTTTGACATGCGAGAATATTTGCATAGATTTTTTTTGCGCACGGGAACTGTAAACTAGGCTAAAGCCTAGTTCCAAAAAAGAAATATATTCACCTCAAGGCATTATTTGCATGCAAATGGTTTTAGCATCCAAAAATAATGATTTCCCATTTTTAGGTCTATAGTTTGTCAATTAATGGTAAATTAATGACTCAATGGGTGGTTTAGGCCAAAGCAAACGTTTTTCGCCTTGAATATTATTCAACTTGGTGCGCAGAATAGGTGGAAAATCGTTTTGAAAATTTTGATTTTTTTTTCGCATGGGAACTGTAAACTATGCTTTTAGCAAAAACCGCTTTAAGTGAAATTTTGTGCAACTGGGCATTGAGTTTAAAAACCCAAATTTCACGGTTTATCAACTATCAATTGATAATAGCCCTGTTTTTTAGTGCACTTTTATCTTCGCTTAGAAAAAAGTAGCATGTTAAATACAACAACAATACGGAATTATACCAGTTTGTTGTTGTAATTAACATGCTACTTTTTTCTAAGCGAAGATAAAAGTGCACTAAAAAACAGGGCTAATATTAACAATCTTAGTAAGGGTGAAAGACAAAGTGACATTTTGTTCGTCAATTGACCTATTTCCACTTGACATACTCTCAACTACCAATTACCAAGTCAAGTCTTAATCAAGGTTCCTTAAAGACTTGCCTTTGAAATCAGCCCAGAATCCTGTAACACCTTCTCCAGATTTGTTCGTTTCTTTCTCAATCTTCGTCGGTGGTGATAACACACTATAACAGAATGTTCCAGGAATGTCTTTACCGCAAACTTTCATGTGCGGTACTTTGCCTGTCCAAGCAATCCTTCAATATAGGCATTCAATTTGCCATCATACAATCTACAAGTAATACAAACAAAAATTAAAATAGATTGTAAAATATTTTTGCAAAATCAACAGCTTTATTCTAATATCGCCAGATCGACTTTTTGATAATAATTTCAACTTAAATGTACTAAATAAAAATATGTGACCAACCAAAATTAGCGCAATCGTAAGTTTTGGTCAATTGTGTTTCGGATTATATCTAATTTATATCAAATTTAAAATGTCGTTTTATTTAAAGGTATACGTAGATGCATGTGTAGAACATGTGTACTTTTTACATCATATATAAATATGTTTCTCTATATACATACAAATATATTTGTGTGTGTTTAAGTTTTAAAACTTGAAGTTCTTAATTCTAAGATTTTACAACTAACTTATTCAAAATTTGACATAAAAAAATATTTCATAAAGTAATATTTGTTTGCTTCCTGGAAAACTCTTGAAAAATTATAAGCTTAAGCTGAAAATTTTTAACAGTAAAAAAATTAAAGATGGAAAATGAATTTTATTTAAAGATATTCAAACAAAACGACGTAAGACCCTTGTAAAGTGCATAAATTATATCTTAGTACTAGATAGTTTACACCCTTTGCAGATTCACATGGTTTTATGCCGTTGCATGAACATCTCTTATAGGAGTAAAAGGTTAAGTTAACTCGCCGTTCCCGAACTCGTATTTTGTATTGGTTGCATCCAACCTTTCCAGTATTTTATTTTAATAATTTAGAAAGCTTAAATTTATTTCTCAATATGCAAACAAAAACAGAAAGAGATGACGGACGCAATAAAAGTGACGTTTTGTGTAAAAGAACTAAAACATCAAAATTTATCCAGTTAAAGAAAAATTATAATGAAAAGTATTTCTACTAGAGTTATATATTAGTTTATACATACATACATAGAAAATTTGAATTTCTCTGATTAAAATAAAATGCCAAAATGTTTTCAAATATTTTCATATAATATGTACGTATCAAAACCGATTACAAATACAATCAGATCAACAAATAAAACAAATTAAAAAGTAATTTGTATTATACTTTTTGAAACATAAAACTTCCCTTTGACAATACATAATAGGTAAGTTTTTAAAAGATGAAATTTCACTGGTTAATTTCTTACAAATTTATGTCTGAGTTCGCGAACGCTCTAAGGTATTATCGATGCAAATTAACAAAACAGAAGACATTTGTTCAGTTTATATATCAGTGAGCAGACGAATCCAAATTTGTTTTACTTAGTATTTGACAGCAAAACTGGGGAGATTATCTGAGCCCTCAGAAATATAAACTGGACAATTAACAACGAGTTATACCATACCCAACAAAGTTCGAAGGATACATTTCTACATGAACGAGCAGTATGTTTTTATTAGTATTTAAAAATAAAATTTCACATCGCAAAATGTAGTTTCTTTGTTATCAATTATTCGGATTTCATGTTATCCCTCCGATTCTGTATATGATATTGATTTTATATTAAGTTATGTATATTATGTTTACCGTACTCGTATATTTACATCCGTCCATTTATATAATTAATAATAGTTTTTTTTTTTTTTTTTTTCAAAATACAAAGAGTTTAATTGTATAGTACAGCTTAATTTTAAGGTATTTTTATATTTTCGTTCCCTTCTTTGCAATAAATCAACTACATATAAACCTACGACGAAGATTTATAATCTTCTATTTATTTGCATACATGTTGATGGTTAATTGATTGCTAATATGCATTTTTGTCCTAACTTAATTTAAATTTAAAACCCGATACATTTAGAATGTTAGTTTGTATCTAAATATTACTCAATTGCTTGACCCTCCTGCGGTATGTTTATTTCATATTTAATCACTTGAGCTGTGTTTGAACCCTGCAAGACCTGCACGTGTAGGGCCTGATTACCAATCAGAACTTCCCTTGTCATCGTTTGATGTTGCTGGGGTTGTTGTTGTTGCTGCGACTGCTGCTGGGATATAACTTGCTGTTGCGCCTGGTTCTGTTGTTGTTGAATAACATCCTGATAAATATTAAAATATGTAGTTTAATTTCTATTGATGTATTTGTATGTAGTAATATATTTATTAGTCCTTATAATGGTCATGTTTAATTTTTATCGTTCCGCCCGTTATTATTTTTTCTGAATAAATTAAAAAATATCTAGACTCGTTTCACACTTCGGTTTCATTTGGTTCGGTCTGTATTCGGTTTCAGTTTTGAATTTTCACACATGCATATATGGTTCCTATAAGGCTTTTATTCAAATATCAGAAACAAATCGAATTCAACTAACTTCGTGAGTTCCAATTCGTCATAATTGCTGTTTATTTAAAAATAAATGGTTTGCCCCGCTTCTTGTGTCTTAAAATGTCTTTGTACTTAACAAGTGTCTTATCCCATAGCACTCAGACAAATCAATTGAATTGCTCATTTTTATTTCCAAAAATATTAACAAACTTCAACAAAAAATCTTATAGAACCAAATATGTGTGAGCGCTACGATTAGTTTGTGTGCCCTAGAGAGGGATACGAACAGTTTTGAAACCGAATCGGGTAAAATGTGTTTAAGCGAAACTATGATAAGAAAAAATCGGAAAACGCAAGTGGGTGCAGCAGTCAAACCTTGCTGACTGTGTCCTTCAAAACTCGGATAATCCAGCTTGAGCAGAGTATGATATTTAACTTCTTTGGCTTATTATGTATTGTAATATTAATATTGCATTGAAGACAGGACTCAGTTTTAGTAATCTTGCTAGTAGCATTGAATAATTACAATTGTAACTATTCAATGCTAGTAGCTTTATTAAGCGAACTAATTTGGAGGTAATTAGTTTCACTAAAAATGCACTTAAGTTCATCACAGCCGATATAAAGATCATACTCTAACGAGGCATAGCATTTTATATATATGTACGAAAACGCAAAACACACGACGTTTAGACACTGGTGCTGACATCAGTTTAATAGCCGTTTTCCTCCAAAGTACTTATGAGTAGATGAAACCCTAATCTAGTACTACCAACTGCTCATGCTCTCATGTGCGAGTAGATACATTTTACATGGGAAAGCTGTCTGGTGTGTTCCATTGAAAAAAGCTAGCAAAGTACTTGCAAGTACTTCACCGCCTCCAAAGGAAAACGCCTTATACAAAAAACAGCATTCTTGCAAACAGAAGAAATTCAGGCCATTGAAAGCAAGGAATTATGTGGGGACCTTGTTAACTGGCTTTCCTTTGTCCAGAGGTGTACAAGCTAAGGCAAAATGGCACGTTATAAGCCACTCAAGAGACATACCTGAAGTGCGTTCTTTTTCTAACCAAAGTAGACTATACATAGTTAACTTTCATTTTTCCCTTAAGCCTAGTACGCTGCTGATGCGAAACGAAAAATCCCATACAATAATGACACAACGAAATCATAAACTAAAAATTTAGTTCTACTTTTCGTTCTGCAGTACGCTGTTCGATGAGCGAAATTGATAATTGTAGCAGATTATTTGGAGATGTCTAAACTCTTTTTTCGCACTCAGTTAATTACCCAGACCATTTATTGTGTGCGAAAAAATGACATTTGTGTTTTTTCGTGTTTATTTTTGTTGTTTCTTTCATTACAGCATGCCTGCTTGTGATTCTTTTGCATTTTCATTTGTTTCAATTTTTTGAATTTGTGCAAATGTCAATGAATATTTTTCCGCTTCGTTTTCGTAATCATTTCGTTGTCTTGTCGGAGACCAACTAAAAATTTCGTTTCGCATCAGCAGCGTACTAGGCTTAAATTCAAAGAAAGTGTCAAAAAGTAACTTTGAGTAACTTTTTCCAACTCGTCTTCTTAATATGAGTTGAAAGGGTTAGTCTGTCAAAAGAAGCTGAAATCACAATGTTTTCATTTTGATTTATCTTTTGCTTGGTTCTCGATCGTTCGGTTTGGAATTGATTTCATTTTTGTAATAATAAATTTTTAATTAAATTGATTTTATCGTCGATTGTGAGTTTGGAAATTGTTTTCTACGTTTTGCGACATTTCTTATCCGATTTGATCGATTTGTAAAGGCTCCCCCAAACCAACGCGAAACATTCGCCGACGAATGTTTTTTGTTGTTGGTTGGCGTTGTGTTTTTGTAATATTTTGTGCTATTGTGAATGATTGACTGCGAATTCATGTTGGTTTGGGAGAGCCGTAATAAAGAAATTTGTGCTTGTAATGAATGAAAAAAAAGATTGCAAATATTTTCCTAAAATATTAAGGGTATTCATGCAACGTCGTAAGTTTACAAATTGTGTAAAATGATAAGTTTACGCAAAAGTTTGCATGAACGAACTTTTTATTTATTTGGTTAAATGCTGTGTAATTGAATCAGCTGTTCGTTAAACGTCAAATATTTGGGCGCGTTCGGCTTGGGTCAAGGACTTGGTTTTACAGATAATGCATTATGGTCTGTTTATTTGCATGTGTGTGTTCAAATATATATTTGTTTTAATAGATACGTGTAGTAAGTACTCCTGTTAATTCAATTATATTTGTTTTGCATTGAAAAAAATACATCAATGCCATTCATTTTGCTGGAATCTCAATACCATTTCAACTCAACTCAAGTGACAAAAAACCTGGAACTCCCGATCCTGCTTGTAAACGTAGTAATTTTTAAATACAGAACCTCTCCCGAACCAACGTGAAGTCGGAAACTCGGAAGGATAAAACAAAATGTAAAGCTAGAACTATTAAGGCTTTCTCAAACCAATGCGAAATATTTGGAACGACAACGAAACTTTTGCCTTTCAAAATCAATGGGTTAAAAACCCACGAAAAGTTGCTTTCCAAACAGTCAAAAGAAGAAGTGAGGAATATCCCACTTAAGTAAAATGAATCATCCCTCTCTTTTTTTCGTTCCAACTTCACCAAATGTCAGTTTCACTCCCGTGAGATGAGTATGGTTTTCATGTATTCGCTCATTTTCAACCGACCACTTCAGTAAACTATCAACAATTATTATAGTTCTACCTTAATATACATGACAACAGTCGCGTTTTAAGGTAGAAATATATTAATCGCAAGCTCACGGCAGTGGTCGGATGAAAATTAGCGAATACAAACAAATCATATGTCACACGCCCATAATGTACTTTTCTTCATTTTCCTTATTTTTGCTTTCGGAAGTGAATAGAGCGCCCCGAGTACACTTCACGGAAGTGAAACTGAAATTTGTTGAGGTAGGAACGAAAAAAGAGAAAAAGTGAATTATGGCTTAGTACTGATTTTGACAGTTCAGAAAGATACTTTGCATTGGCTAATGACATCTGTTTCTAACAGCTTTCCGACTATTTAGAATCTTCCAAACCAGTGCGAATCATTCGTTCACCACAACAAAAACATTAATAACAACACGTTGTTATTAATAAAACGACAGTTTTATGTGTATGCTATTCGATTGTGGAACTCACTCCCTCGTTCTATTAGGATGATTACCTGTACGGCCCGGTTTCGAAGGATGCTGAGAGAATTTTTTGAGAGATCTTGATGATGTTGATGATGGTAATTTTGTTTTCCTTTGTTTTATTTTTAAACTGTATTATATTTAGGACAATATAAATTATTTTCTTTTCTGATTTCAAATGTTACTATGTTTAAATAACAATGAATAAGCTATTCTTTTGTTTTTCTCTAATTATATTATCTACTTAATGCAATTACATAATGAATTACGCCTATAGTATTAAGGTACTGATGTTTACTCTAATTTATAAGGTATTGTATCTTACTGAGTAAATAATTCAAATAAATAAATCTAAATCTAAATCTAAAAAAATCTAAATCTAATTTGAAAACATATATTATGTGTTTTCAAAGTGCCAATAAAAGTTCTTTTCAATAATTCTTTGTTAGCTATTGTGGCAAAACGCCTAAAACTTTTGGACAGTAAAGGAAAGAAAGTTATAGAGGAGATACCATTAGGTACTATCTCTGAATGCCGTTAAAAAAATTGTCAGAAAACAATATAAATACAGTAATGGAAATTCAAGCACGAATAAATAATATAACACTATTAAATCCAGAAATGAGTTTAGTATCCACTCAAATTTCAGTTGTAATTAAATCTAACATTACGATGATGGAGAAGTTCAGGTAAGAGGTTTTTGTTATACCGAACGTAACGTCGGTATGTTCGTCTATTTGTAAATCAATCTAGAGTCTGGAGCGACGGATTTACTTCAAATTTGATAAAGTTATATCCTTAACGAAAAATCGCTCCTCCTATGCTATACAGTTGAGTCAATAAAACATCACAAAAATTAAAATCCAGAACTTCTCAAGCGCAGCTCTGATTATTTTGATTTTCTTTCAAAAATGATCTTATTCATATGTACATACATTATGTTATGTATGTATATTATTTAAATTCAGAAACTTTCTGGAAGGGGCTTTTTATAAACATTTTTGCTTTAACAATATTTAATGAATCAATGATAAGAGTTCAGACACATGGATACAAAGCTATCCTAGATAGGATATCCATTGAAACTTGATCGCGGCCTTTTCCATTCATATTTCAATGCCACGTTGTTCCACAGTATGTGTACTGTGACGTTGTTCGATCTTGCTTTTTAAATATACATATTCATATTCATTCCACGTTGTAATCGATCAAATAAGAGACATACAAATAAAGGTTAAGGGCGGTATTCACTGAGCACTCATAAACGGCTCTTAAGTTTATGAGGCTCCTAACTCAAATAATATTTGTGCTATTCACCAACCACTCATAGCTCTTTTTCGAAGTTCGAAAATGAGAACAACTCTCTCTTCCCCAGGTACCCCCAAACTGTGAAATCAAACTGTTTTCAAAAATGACCGCACTTTGTCGGTACTTCTTGGATCCTTGAAAAAATGAGTGTTGCATGCACATAAATAAATTATTTGTGACTACAGTGATTTTAATTTCTTTCCACTTATTTTCTTAGTTTTGGCTAGGGGTGAGGATCATTGCACGTTTTAGTTTGTTTTATATAGGGAAATGTTCTTACTTTACTTTTTAGTTTCGATAATTATTTCGTTCGTACATTGTCTACTACGTTTGCGGATCCAAAATGGACTCGTTCACTTAAAGGGGAGATAGACGTCAAATGTTGGTTTATATTAGCTGTTTAAATGAAGAAAAACTACATCAGGGACAAGAGTGAGTTTTTTCTGTGTACACAGAATTTGGTGTACACATCAATTTTTGTGATTCGGCAAGTGTGAGTTTTAAGTTTTTGACAGATAACGCATGCACAATCAATTAAATTTATTTACATTTGTTTTGGGTGTGAATAGAATATGTATACACAGAAAATCAGTCACCCTTGCATAATTGGGCCCCAGAACAGTATAAATGTGTGAGAACTGTCAAAACTGTCAGATTTAAACAAAAAGTTTTGTCTGAGATAAATTTTAGCTTATTATTATCCCAGACAAACAAATCAACTGGTACTGGTACTTCGACATTTCTCACTCATTTTCTCCACGGCCATTCCAAAAATTTCGAAACCAAGCAACTCAATTTCAAATTAAGGAAACAAATATATTTAAATATGCCAATATTTACAATATATATTAGAGTTAACGAAAAGATTGTAAATATAAAATTTTACTTGTGGTTGTAAAATAGGCAAGTGTTCAAAAAAGCTCATACTTTATCTTTCGTATATGGGCATTTTTCGGCATTTTTGCCGCTATCAGTTCTCTATAAATTGTGATGCAAATGGCGATGTGCAGTTAGGTTTTTATAAGTGTTTTCAATACACTACTTAAATTCGGAACTATTTTTCTGATAGGAGTGCTGTAAAAATAGTATTACGCCTCAAAATGACTGAACATTTCATGTCTTCTCCGTTACCGAACAATGACTAAAGTTGGTATAAATGGTGAACTATATTAGTGTTTGTAAAATTATTCCGCATACAAAGCAAGTCTTGAAAAAGGATTAAGGTGGATTTTTTATAGATTTTTAAATCATGTCTTACTGTCTAAAACAGGGTAACGGAGAAGACAAAATTGCACTTTCTCATCCAAATTTCAACGACTCACAGGCACTTTTTTTTTAAAGTCTGAATTTCCTTGATCCCCTTGCTTAAAATGGATCAAGGAAACTAAAAAAAAAATTTGTGTTAAATTTCATTGAAATCAGTTGACGTTTACACGTGCTAGCGAGCACTTGAAGTTTTTCATATAAAAAACATGGTGTTTTGACAGTCTTTTACTCAAAGGGCCCGTAAAAGTGTAAACGTTGATGGAAAAACTTTAAACTTGGCAAATATGCTAAATACGATAAGGAGTATACAAATATATTTTTTTTATTTTTTTAAACAACAGTTACTCCATTTAAAATAACAACAAATGCACAAAAACAACGATTTTTAATTACATTTTTTGATGGGGCTAATATTATGCAAAACTATTGAAAATATTTTTTTTTGATACTCCTAACAGTAGTTAATTTATGTGCCAAGTTTAAAGATTTTCCATCAACTTTTACAATTTTTCTGATATTTTGAGTAAAAACTGTGAAAACCCCATGTGTTTTGAATGAAAAATTTCAAGTGCTCGCTAGCACGTGTTAACGTTAACCGATTTCAATGAAATTTTACACACATTTTTTCAATTGCCTGATTCACTTTTATCATTGATGAGAATAATTTAAAAATACGAATTTCAATATAACTGAACAAAAAAGAAATCTTTAATCGTACGTGTCTTCTCCGTTACCATTAGCTGTCTTCTCCGTTACCATCTTTCATATTTGTTTCTGTTAGTAAAATGAAACTTAGCATTAAACCAAGGATGGTTTTTGATAAATGTTGGTTTTATGAAAGTGTGCAAAAAAAATCAACTTCATATCTTAATGGACGGTGCAGAGTTTTAAACTTCAAGGCAATGGTCGGAAATCTCTAAATCGTACGTGTCTTCTCCGTTAACGTCTATTTTTTGGAATAAACTTACTAAATTTCATAATTTTTTGGTGAAACTTCTGTGTCGTGTACTTTGTGATGAATTCTTAAAAAGCACTGAGTTTCATAAAAAAATATTAATTTCTTAACAAGAAAAACCTTACTACAAGCGTCCGATTGTCTTCTCCGTTACTTTGGAATGGCCGTCCACCATAAAAGTTGGTGCAGGAAATATTGTTCTTAACTGTTCTGAAAAACATCATTGAACACATAGTGGCAGAATGAAGAACAGTTTGGGTAAGGTTTTTACTCATGGAACACACAATCCTGTACTTTTCTCTAATCTTCTATTCGGAGCAGATTTATTATATACACCTATGTATTATTATCCTATTTTTTCAAATTTTCACAGCAAACGGGCAAAAGAATTATCTTCACAGCGTGAATTACAAAAAAGAACTTACAAAATTGAAACAATAAATAAAATTCCTGAAGGAATTACAATATGCGTGCGTGCGAGACTCATTTTTGCACGGATCCAAAAAGTACCGACAAAATGAGTCAGTGAATTTTCTTGAAGGGTTACTTCGAAGGTTTTCGAATTAGTTTCGGAGAGAGCGCTCATAACTTTATGAGTGGTCAGGACCACTCATAAGTCTTATGAGCGCTCATAAATATTTACTATTATTGCTTGGTGAATAGGTTTATGAGCCTCATAAGTTATGA
>OY992531.1:109913748-110103748 GCA_963921185.1 Dasysyrphus tricinctus | reverse complement strand
ACGAGGAAAATAATTTTTTATAGAAGAAGGAAGCTGCTTTAAATTAATCAGTAAATTCATGAAGCTAATATTACTCAACCAAAAATAGACCAAGGGATGCAAATTATTACGAGTAATGAGATACACGTGAAATTACACAAATACATTAGCAAATAAAAATCAATTTGAAATCGCATTCCATTGGCAAGCAAAAAAATCAATTTTTAGATCGACATCTGAATTTACCAATGGAAAACCCTATTAGATATATTAGGCCATGAATTTCTTGAAACCCGACAAATGTCAAGTGATGACCATATGACGTCTGCAGCTTCAAGAGAATTCTGGTGGATTCAACTTTTTTCCTGCTCCATTGGCATAAGTACCGATATGTTAGTATTTAGAAACAAAATCGTCTACAACACATCTCACATTTACCATTTATGTATATCGTCATTAATTTTTTAAAGTAAATACTTTTCCTTTGATAGTTTAAACTAAGCTGAATCTTGATTCACAATGCGACGAGAAAACGAGACGAGAGCGTGACGTGATTCGCTGTCATCTTTTTCTAGTTATAAAATCGTTTCCCAATTCACAGTGCGGCGAGATTTTTTACAACGAGAACTGTTTTCTTAAAAAAAAAAAACACAATAATAAAAAATAGCAAAAAAAGCTTTAAAGACCAACAGATTACGAATAACTTTATCTTTTAATTTCAATTTCGTATTTTTTCTTTAAAAAAATACTTCCATTATGTAAATAACTTGTCAAAAAAGAAAATCGTCGTCTCGTCGCATTTTTTTTCTTCAATTTTTCGAACCCTTGACGTGACGTGACGACGAAAAAGGCTTCAAGCTTGATTCAAAATGCGACGAGAAAACGAGACGAGAGCGTGACGTGATTCGATGTCATCTTTTTCTAGTTATAAAATCGTTTCCCAATTCACAATGCGGCAAGATTTTTTACAATGAGAACTGTCTTCTTAAAAAAAAAAATACAAATTAACCAAAAAAGCTTTAAAAACAACAGATTATGAATTATGTACTTTATTTTTTTTTTAATTTCAAGTTATCGTATTCTTGCTTTAAAAAAATATTTCCATTATGTAAACAACTTGTCAAAAAAGAAAATCGTCGTCTCGTCGCATTTTTTTTCTTCAATTTTTCGTATCCTTGGCGTGACGTGACGACGAGAAACGCTTCATTGTGTATATCATCGTATACTTTCATTGTTTGACAGCAACGACGGAATCTCGCCACGCTCACGTCTCGTTTCCTCGTCACATTGTGAATCAGGTTTCATTGTGTATATGGTATATCGTTAGTATAAACTCACTAAAAGCGCCTCTACACTATCCCATAAAGTATTAACACATGTCAGAATAAAATGGGAAGAAATTTCATACGACTGCCAAATTTGTGTGATGTAACTGACTTTCATATTTTGCTTCCACACTTCCATAAAAAAAATAAGTTTCACCATAACCTCAAACGCCCAAGTGGGATAGAAAGTGTGATGGTTTTAGAACCGATCCTAAATATTTTCATGTATTAACACAAATGTTAAATCGTGTCGGATGCGCTGTCAAGTTGTGTGTGATGAAATTTCATATTTTGTTTCCACACTATTATACATAATTTCTTCCCACTTTTTTGACATGTATTAATACTCAATGGAATAGTGTGGAACGACCATAACTAACATATTACACACTTAAAGGAAATTTAATTGAAAAAAGACGAACATTCATATTTGGTACCGTTATTTATTTTGTATGCGAATTTGGTACAGATAATTGTTTACGAAGGTCATTCAGTATTCAACCTTTGTAAGGAAAAGTGTTTTTTTTTTTGTGAATAAAGAATAGCGGCTAAGCATCCACTGCTTAATCCTAAGCTTAATAATTTTTCAGTATTTTATTCGTTCGGGGATTTGGTGTCAACAAACGAAAAAAGCATTTCTTTTTTAGAATGTAATTCCCACTAAAACGTCAACTCCCCCACTGTGTTGAAGGTGGAAACAAGTGAATATATGAAGTTCGGTTGGATGTGGCGATGCTCAAAAATCAGCTCATCAATACTCAAAGTGAGATACCAAAAAACAATAATCTCAAAAAAGGAGTTTTAGTAATTTTCAATTTTCTCAAAAACTAGCAAACATAAAACCATTCGATTGTAAGACTATTCAAACTAAATATTCAAACGTAAACTAATGAGTAGGGACGCCAAAGAAGTTGGCAATTGCAAAATGATTCTACTGTGCTTTTTATGCACAGTATGCAAGATATTGGATATAATCAAGAACAGTTCATTTAAAAGAATCTGTTGAGTTGACAAAGATAGAATGAATACAATGTGTGGGTGATTGTTACATATCAGAATCTGTTGTGTTGACAAAGATAAGTTGGTTGGTACATAACACTTACCTTACCTCTTAAACGGGGCGAGATAGACCCCCGCCCATAGTAAAAAATGCTTGTTTTTGACCCCTCTACAAAAAACCGTTATGGTACTCGCTCCCAAATTGTGGAACGGGTTCGCACTAAATCTGGCGGTTTCAAACAGTTTGAAACTCGGAAAGGAACACAACTAATTAATGTCGAATTCTTTACAACCGAAACATCGATTTTTTTTCTAAACAAAATCGATTTTTTTTTTCTTAAAACCGATTTCATTCTGTCAACACAAATCTTGCATGTTCAGCAAGATTTCGGATCGATTTCAAACACACTAGCAAGATTCGACATTTCTCGGGAGTTGAAAGTATTCTGCGGCGGGTTTAACAAATATTCTAAAGTGTTCGTCGTTCATTCAAATAGATTGAAAGCAAATAAATTATTAAAACAAATTTAAATTCATCAAAAAATAGTGAATAGTTAATTAGAAGCTATAAAAATATCGATTAACTTCGATTTTAAGTGTCCAATGTCGATTAAAGATATAAAGCATGCCCCCGTCTATGTGTTCCTCGTTTTATGTGTTTCTTGAATGAATTTATTTATTTATTTTTTTTTTCAAATTCAATGGCCGCACAACTATTTTTGTCTATTTTTGCTACTTTTCTCGGAAATATATATGTTTTTAATCAAACAAATCGACACAATAAACAGAATGCACTTTTGAATATTTGTAATTAATTTGATGCGCATTAGTTGTTTACTTTTTGCTTTAAATCTACTGTCAAATGGCACACACACACAATCCCACGGGGAAAAATTTGATTTTTTTTGTGTTTTCCTTACATCTAAAAAAATTGATTTGAAATGGGTGTAAGGAATTCAACAAAAGATGAAGAGGAAACATCTAGCCAATAAAACGTGGTGTTGCCATTAACCCCGTTGATCATCTCCACCGCACTGTGGCGGCTTTTTATCAAAAGTGCTTGCAAAATTCAATTTTGTGTGTGCTTAAAATCCAAAACTAATTTTTTACTGGATTAGGATATATAGGAAGCTTCAAAATCCGAAAGAAATTTTACATCTTATAAGACCATAAAACTCACAAAAAAAGCATTAGTTCCTGATAATTGTAAAGTAACAGAAAAATTAACATTTGAGTTTTATTTGAAAGGAAAGTACTACTTTTACTTTTTTAGATACAAATATTTTTTTTTACATGAAATTCTTTAAAGCATTTTATTAAATTTTATTATTTTATAGCACTTAACATACTTTTTCTATACCTTGACTTAAAATTTACCACTGAAGTAGTATATTTGCATTCCTGTCAACAACACGTACAAAGGAATGGTTGAGGGTTGTAAGGTGCCAGTTATAGCTATCATTGAAACTCATCATTGAAAATTTTAATGATTGATTTTGAGACGTTTAGGAGGCAAAATCATTTATTATTTTGATGGACGAACAAAGCTTAAGACTTCATTAATATTTCTAGTTAAAAAAAAATTCAAAAAGGCCCAACTTTCCACAAAAATTGACTTTTTATTTTTCAATGATCATTGGTAAGGTAGTTCAATCATTGAAATAAGAAAAGTCCTTTTATGTGGAAAATTGGGCCTATTTGAACAATTTTTTTGGCTAGAAATATTAATTAGGTCTTAAGCTTTATTTTTCCAACAAAAGAATAAATGATTTTACTTCCTAAACGTCTTAAAATCAATCATTAAAATTTTCAATGATGAGTTTCAATGATAGCTATATAACTGGCACCTAAGTCACTAGGCCCTGGTTCTCCACGAGCTGTTGCGCCACCCAATTTATTTATTTATTTATAGTATATTTGCACTCTAACGTGCAGTAAAATAATAAAAAAAAGCTTTAAATACACATGCAGAAGTATTTAAAAATGTATTGTTTGTTTACTTTTATGCACCACTGTGACTTTTTTTTTACTTTAATACACCCTGTTTTTACTTAAGTTATTTACTATTGACATTTTTTGAGGTAAAAAATTAAGTCCATTCCCTATTGGGAGAAAGTCGTATTTCAGCAAAAGATTCTGAAACCCCATGTACATATTTTTTCTTAAAAGGAGAATGGGCAATTTTGGGCGTTAGCGGCCATTAATGAAACTAGTGTCAAATGAAAGGTATGCTACTCAGGAACAACTTTCACTTTGGACGTTTCATTGCATTTCATTTTGAAAAGAAAATATTTCAATGTTAATATAATGCAATTGCATTGAGCAATAATGCATAATGATTATATTTTTAGTGGGTGTAATGCTTTATACTAACTTCATAACGTCTACTGACACTGTAGTAGTGTGTTTAACGGGGCTTCAGAATATCCCAAGGACGCATTACGGCTTAAACAGACCCAGTACGTATTTCAACAACTTTGTAATTTTATAAACATATTATTTTACTCAGGACTTTTTAATATTGTGACGATTGTAATATTATAGTTTTATGGTAAATGTTCTTATTAATGATGTTATATGGCCATTTTTATATGCAAAATATTCTTGAGACTGTCTAGATTTCTTGTTCCACTTTCTTTTTCTATTTTTGAACTGGTCAGAAGCCAGAAACTTTGCAAAACTTTATTAAAAATGCATTTTTTCGGTTTTGAAGTAAACCACAATGAAAAAATTTCTGCACGGTGATTGTAGGACTAAAACCCATCCAAAAATAACGAAACCATTCTTGGCCGCTCACGCCCATGTTTCATACAAATTTGCCCATTCTCCTTTGCAAACTTTATAGCCTTGGAAATTTCGTTTAAGTAGAAAACAAAATCATCCCGATATTTATTCGTTTAAGAGCTATGATTTTCGCAACCAAAAAAGTCAATTGGCACCACTGTGCTCCGTCAAGCCAAGAACATAGCCGGCTGCCGGTCATGAGGCACTTTGGAGGTCCAAAACTTTATACTACGTTTTCACCGAACACTAAACCGAGATTTAATAAGATTTACCTCAAATCTTCTTTAAATCTCCAAGATTTACTATACGAATTGTTTTCGTTAATCTAAAAGATTAAAAATTAATCTTGTTAAATCTCACTAGAACAAATAGTAGAACAAATCAAACAAACCTATTCTTATATCGCGCTGAAGGATTCATTCATTACCGGATTCAGTTCTCCATTGTTTGACACAAAAGAAACATTTTATCTCACTTGAACTTCATACGAAATAAAATGCACAACTGGATCGCACGTACTTGCTCTTAAGTTCAAGTTGCTTGGAACTTGAGAACTTTTAAAATATGCAAGTCATTACAGAACAAATATATGAAAAAGAATATAGAAAAATATATAAAAAGCATTTAAATCGTTCTTTAAATTGTGTAAACAACTAGTAAAATAGCTTAGCGCTCAAAACCAAGTATGTCATTTTATTACTTGAAAAAATAGAAATACTATGCAAAAAAAATTAAAAATCGTTGGAGCGGTTTTCTTAAAAACAAATTTTTGTTATATTTTTGAAACAAAATTTTGGGATGCCAGTTTTGAGTATTAATTAATATACACTTATGCTATATTTCCACCAAAGGTTTATCTCAGATTAGATTTAATAAATCTTTTTGGTGTTTCCACCACACAAAAACATTTAAAAAAGATTACGTTTGACAGCACCCTCAAAAATGCAAATGGTGTTTCAATTTTTCTTATGCAGTGCAAGTGAGATAGAATGTTTGATTCGTGTTAAGCAATGATGAACTGAATCGAGTCTCGAATGAGTCGCTCAGCACTATTTAAGAATATGTTTGTTCGATTTGTTAAACTATTTGTTCTAGGAAGATTTAACAAGATTAATTTCTAATCTTTAAGATTTACGAAATAAATTTGTATGGTAAATCTCCGATCTTTGGATCTTTACAAAATTTTATATTTTTTAAAGATCCAAAATTTACTTTTTTCAAAATTTTGATATGCAATATTATTGACATGTTAAAGGAGCTTTTGTATACAAAAATAATATTGGAAAAGGTTGGCGCGTTAAAGAGAAAATAGAAAATCAAAAAAATCGTTATATAACGGGTGATTTTTTAGCTGGTTTGGTTTTGGCAACACTGGTTTTGACAGCTGACGTGTGTTTAGTACCTTGTGTCACTGTCAAACAGCTTCAGCTTGGTTTGCAATTTAACCATGGATCGTCTTACAATGAACAACGCTTGCAAATTATTGAATTTTACTATCAAAATTCGTGCTCGGTTCGAAATGCTTTTTTATCGAAAAATTGTGTTCAGCGATGAGGCTCATTTTTGGTTGAATGGGTACGTAAATAAGCATAATTGCCGCATTTGGAGTGAAGATCAGCCAGAAGCATTGCAACAGCTACCAATGCATCCCGAAAAAGCCACTGTTTGGTGCGGTTTATGGGCCGGCGGCATTATTGGGCCATATTTCTTCGAAGATGATGCGAATCGCAGCGTTACTGTCAATGGTGAACGCTACCGAGCGATGATAACAAACTTTTTTTTGCCCGAAATGGAAGCTCTTGACTTGCATGATATGTGGTTTCAACAAGACGGTGCCACATGCCACACAGCACGCGAAACAATGGCGCAATTGCGAGGCGAGTTTGATGAACAGTTAATTTCACGTTTCGGGCCGGTCAATTGGCCGCCTAGATCGTGCGATTTGACACCATTAGATTATTTTTTGTGGGGGTATGTCAAGGCTAATGTCTATAGGGACAAGCCCGCTTCGATTGACGCACTGGAAGCCAACATCCATGCATTCATTCGTGAGATACCGGCCGATATGTGTGAAAGAGTATGCCAAAATTGGACTCAGCGGATGGGCTACCTGAGACGCAGCCGCGGTCAACATTTGCATGAAATTATCTTTAAACATTAAATTGCAAGATTCAAACTATCGATTCAAATAAATATTTCATTCATTTTTTCGAACTTTTTGTGTTTTTTTTTTTAAAGTTCTAAACCTCTTAAAAAATCACCCGTTATAAGTTAGTAAAAGTTTTTGGAAATTTTGTTGTATACCAAAAAGTACACCATATAAACAATAATACACTGATTTTTTTTATCAAAATCGTTGGGGCCGTTTTTGAGATAAATTGGCGGTTGTATGGCAAGTACCGTTATTTTTGGAGCTAAACAAAAAATTTCAATTTCGCCTCTGGAGAGTTACAAGAAAAAAACCTCAAGTTCAAAATTTGAAGAAAATCGCTTCAGTGGTTTAGGCTATAGGTTGAGGTACAACCAGACAGACAGAATTGTGCCACCCACTTTTTTTGTGTTCTCTATTATTGTAATCTCAACATTTTTTTTGCACGAATCCAAAACTTGCCCTATAGTACCTATATCGCAAGTGAAAAGGAAACCCCTTTTGCGTTTGAAGCGTACTGCCAGAGTTAATCTTCTTTTTAATCTTTTCATCCGGTGGAAACAACCCATTAATCTTTTTCCTTAAATCCCAGATTATCTTTTGGTGAAAACGTTGTAATGACTTCAGTTTTTGAAGATTATGCAAAAAATTGAGATGTTGTTATTTTGAGGAGCGTATCTCTACTCTTATTTAAGCCAGGAATACCTTCATGGCCATAAATATGTCTTTTGTCTCCTGACTTTAACCCCTTTAAAATTGATAATTAAAGTGCCTTCCTGCGAATAGCGAAATTTGAAATGCGACAGATGCGAATTGGCATAAAATATAAACCAGTGAGGTTGAAGGACAATCGGCACAAATATATGGAAGGTGGTCTAGGAACCAACATCACCGAGGCGTATGTCGTTGGAAAGATATTTGTATGCGCTACTACAGTCACTATGGCAGCTCATTTCAAATCCTGTGTGAAAAAAGCTTCTCGCCAACCAAGGTTTTGTTTTAGTCCATTTTAGTGTGGAAAGAATGTATACAAACTGAAACTTGTCTAACCAATACCAACAAGATGTATGTCGTTGAAAAGGTATTTTTATGAACAAAAGTAGTTACCATAAAAACTTATTTAAAATCACTGTGCGGAAAAAATTATTCGCCGTTTTAGTGAATTTTGGTACAGATATAAATGGTGCTTGGGTATTTGGTAATAATTAGCAAATAACTTTTTTCACACAGTGATTTGAAATAAGGTGCCTTATTGACAATTGTAGTACATAAAATTATCTTTCCAACGACATACGCCCCGTTGTTATTGGTTGAACTTGCGGTCACAATTTTTTCCCATATTTAAAAAAAAACATTTTTGCACACAAAAATGAACCACAACATTTCATTAGTTTACGAATAACTTTTTTCACACAGTGATTTGAATTGAACTGCAAATACCTCTCCAATGACATACAAAATTGTCGTTATTGGTTGGACCAATTTTCATAAATTTTGCCCATACTAAATATATTTTATTTATACTAGAATGCACCAGAACACAATCCTATTTATCGAATAACTTTTTTCACACAGCAATTTCAAGTACGCCTCCACAGTAACTATTGTAGTACATAAAAATACCTTTCCAATGAAATATGTTTCGTCGTTATTGGTCCTGTAGACCGTTTTGTCCTATTCTCCTTTGAGCGAATTTTTCATTCGCTGCTTTGCGGAATGCGCCATCTTGTGGATTGCGAATCAGCGTTTTATTGTTTGCAGAAAGGTCGCGTAGAAAATATAAAATCCTAAGATTTACGATTTAAATTTTTTTCCCAACTGTAGATAAGATCATTTATTCATTTCGACAGACAAGTTGCCTTTGGAATCACTTGAATTACTTATTCGCAGGTCACATTTCAAGACACTTTATAGAGAGTGGAATATGCAAATATGATGTCCCACATTCTACTAATATAAATGATGAAACATCAAGACTCAAACAAATAATAAGGATGTCAGCTCAAAGTTTCCCAGTTAAAAAAGAAAGCAACAGCAAAATTGCAATCATATCGTTTACAAAAGACTTTGACAAAATAGATTAAGACTATCTTATAAAACGATAAAATAAAGATCAGCACAGTGTTAAACACGGGAAAATTTCCACATGGTTGAAAACGAGCTCAATTAAAACCAATTCCTAAGAAAATGAACACGTTCAGTTTGCACTTATGCGATGAATATCTCCAATGTCACTTCTTCCTGTTCTCTCAAAGATTTTAGATGGGTACATATACTATATTGAAGTCAAATCTCTTACATTATACAGATGTATCTGAACTGCAAGACATTGTTTACTATTTTCAACAAGGCAATATGCAAAATTCTGTGGGCCATACGAAATTTCAACGCTAGAAGAGGGGAAATATAAGGAATGCTATTAAGGTAACTGCAGGTAATCAAATGTACATTTAAGGAATTGAAGGCAAAGAAAAATGGTACGATGGAGCCTTGAAAAAATCTTTCTTTTGGCTTAAAAACCTGCGCGGGAATAATTCAAAGATAACAAAGGGTATCCATTTTCAACCCACTAGACAGGAAAAAAAAAACTCTGCAAAAGAAAATAAAAAGAATACTATGAAGCTATGCATGTACATATGTATATATCTAGATTATATTAATGAAGCTCTAATCTTGCTTTATTTGTTCGCTTGTTACCGATAATCTCAGAAACTACAAATCCGATTTCAAAAAACATTTTGCTGTGAATTTTAGAGGAAGTCTTAAGGGTTAAAATTTTGTAAACAAAAATGGGGTACAACCGAAGAAATGGTGTCAGATTTTAATTTTTTTTATGTTTGACAATCTTTACTCAGAGGACAGCTTAAGGGCTAGATGTTTTTTTCGAGTTTTTCGAGATGAAGCTTCAGATCTATTGCATGAAATGGGGTGAAAACAAAAAGTATCCGATTTCATTTTTCAAATGAAGTACCCGTGTAAGAAAAATATACTTTTGTTTTAAAAGAGCATAGGCTGGGATCCACGGTTGAGCTCCGTCAGTACAGTTAAACACGATAGCCGTTATACTAAGGGGTGTCTACCCTATGTGGTTTTTAAGAAAAAAAGCTTTAAGTTAAGAACAAAAAAGCATATCTTTGCTTAAAACTGATACATAGTTTTTATATAGAGGTTATCTTTTAACATGTATTACAAAAACAACATGGGATCCATGTTTCTATCGAGGTTGATTTCAATAACCTAGATGCAGGTTTTGACTCGGACCGGCAGGTGGCTAATTTAGCATTGTGAATGAAGTCAGCAATCTGTCAGCAGTGTTAGGAATAGAGAGAAAAATTGATATACAGCACTGTTTTTGCACTAACCCGCATCGTTTTATTTTCACGAGGTGAACCATATGGGCTATGAACGATAATAAAATGCGGCTAATATAAAGTAATTTTGAGGGACATGCATCTTGCACTTTTCAAATAATTAAAAAAGTGGAAATCGTAGAGGTTGAGAGGAAAGGTTACGCAAGCCGTTAGAAATCCTCACCGTGAGTAAAGGCATTGTCCTGCTGCAAAATCATACCTAAAGCTATATTCGATTCGATATTTTTTGTATCTTTATTTTCGTATTCAATACTGTGGACAGATTGACCAGCTGATTTCAGGACTAATTGCTATATTGCTGCGTACCGTAAAGAATCAATTTACCCACAAATACAAACTTCAAATTTTTATAATAACGTGACATTTCAAATTAAACGACAAGGATTTTTAGTTTTACAACAAAATTTAATTTTCAAATTTCATTTCAAAACAAACGATAGACGAGGCGATAGTGATTAGGCGTGTTCAGGAAAGGTTATACGAATACATAAAGCCCATTTGTTACATGACCGTCATAACTCAAAATTTGTTGTTTCGAGATAAATGCGATTGAAAAAACGACTACAATGCAATAAATAGTGTACTCTTATTTGAAATTGGATATTGATATTTACATAAAATGCACTAAAAAAGGACAAACATCATAATCATAATTTTATACTTGGTTCTAAATCGTTGATTTTGAGTTATGAGTTGTAACGGTCTTGTAGCAAATGGACAATATATACAGTAGGTGATCAAATTATTACGGCCACCTAACAAAAAATACTAATTTGCAGAATATTTTAAAAATGTATGTAGTATAAACCTATAGCAACCTATTTTTTTCATTGAATCTTAATTTGTGGTTATTGAGCTTTGAAAATTAGGAAGCGAAAAAATTGAAAAAAATGAATACAAAAATCTGCAAGCTTTTTAGAGATGGACTTCATTTCTTTTTATGGAAGCCCATTTTTATTTTTCGAGTTTTTGGATTTTGAATATTTCTAGTTTCGCACATTTTTAACAAGGTTTTTAGCAAAAAAGTGAAATGTTTACTAATTTTGAATATATTTTTGTATATAACATTACCGTTTCTAATATTTTAGAAATTTGATTTTTGAGAAATGTTGGTAAAGATACTTCAAAAGATATAGAAAGATAGAAACACCTTTGTTCAGCCTAAAAAATAGACATTACGATATCGTAATCAATAACTGACCATTCTCAGAGGAAGGCAGCATTACTGGCAAGAGTGTCAGTCTCCATCAGTGGAGTCGAAAAAGCTAGCACATTGCCTATAAGAGTCAGAAAACCTGGACGAAAAATAGCAAGAACGGCAAAGGATGAACGGGAAATAACGGAAATCTGTATAAAAATAGAAAAAAACTAGGAAGGATATTGACACTTTTGATACAGGAGCCCGGAATCAACATTTCAGATACGACGGCAAGAAGACGACGCAACGTCACTTGAAAGAAATGGGGTTTCATGCCACTGTCCAGGCAATAAGCTGATTCCTACAAAAATTATGTGGGAATAACTAGGCTGATATTTTTCAAAATTAAGCTATTCGAGTTCAAACAAATATTTTAATGTTTAAAAAGTTATACTTAGAGGTTGGATTAAGGACCAGATATTTTTCAAAATTTAGTTTTAGTGTGAAATGGACGAAATAGGTATGTGCCTGTCCGATGTTAAAAATTCTTTTTGTTCTGAAAGGTTATATGTAGTAAGAGGATGGACTAGAGGTGTGCTTTACTGCTTTTTCAAAATTTATATTCAATGGAGAAGATATTAAGAAAATTAAAGAAAAGTAAGAAAATTAAACTAAGATTTGTTGGAAAGGTAATGCTTAAGGGACAGCTTAAGGGCTCAGATTTTAAACATTCTTTTTGTGCTTGAAAGGCTATATATACAGGGTGTCCCGCACCTGAGTGGAAGTATTTTAGGGTTGGGTTCCTGGGTATATTCTTAGAAAAAAACTGTATGGGGGAGAGTTGTATCTCCCCTCCTTGAGGCAGGGGGGGCAGTTTCTGAAAAATTGACTTAAAATGCCAAAAAAAACATTTAAAATCAACGAAAACACATGCGTGGCTCTATGGAAGCGCCTTAAGAAATTATTTCCATACATAAATACGCCAAGAATTCCGATTATTTAACGGTGATAAACATGGCCGCTCATGAAATAAGCGGATATAAGAACAGAATGCGAACTATTATTCACGGAGTAGGCCGGGGATGAAGTTTTTTTTCATCCAATACATACAGCTTTATTAGGGGCGTTTTATTATCATCGGGATCTGGATCTGGATTAACTTTCGCACGTAATACAAAAACCAAACACGTGTATAAAGTTAATCCAGATTCAGATCATTTCATTTTCACTCATTTTTTGGGTGCGAACGAAAGAAAAACAACGGGCACCTACTGGTGCTTTTCGTGGAAGTGTTTTGTTTAGGGAAGAGAACTTAGGGAGAAACTCACAATAGCTTCTAAATTCCAGGTGAACAAAAATTTTTTTGGGTGAAAAATTTTCCGGGCGTAATTTACAATAAGGCTGATAGTTTATACTGTTCAATGTTTCTATAACTTCGTTTATTGTTTTTTTAAAAGAAACCTTTGTCTACCCGAGCGAAGCCGGGGCGGGCCAGCTAGTGATATCTAAAGTAGTCAGGGTGGAACCATAGAAGAAGAAGAAGTAAAGGAAGTGGTGCACATCACATATTGTCGGCTTTCTGCCGAAACCTCGTAAGTCTGTTTGGAAAATTTGCTTAGAAGACACAAAAAACCAATTTAAAAAGTAATAAAATGGAATTCTTAGATCGTTAAAGGTTTTTAAAGTGGTTGATAGAACCAAAGGGAACCATGATGCAGTTACAAGAACATTAATATTTGAATTCAGTGATTTGTTTTGATCTGAAATACATTAAAAAGGCATTTTAAGACTTACGAGGTTTTGACAGAAAGCCGACGGTAAACAGTGTACGTGAGTGAAGCAGCAAGAATAAAAAAAAAAAAACAAATTGTTTATTTAACTAATTAAAAATAGATAGAGGGCGGAACCTCAAGTCCCTGAACACCGAACAACTCAGCCAGAATTGGGAGGTTCTTCAGTAACGAACCAACCAAAGATGGGACCGAAGTGATTGTGAGTCTAAGCCACAAATCGATGCCACTTCTGCGGAAAATTGGCTACAAAGTGCGCATTGGTACAAACCGATGCAAGCTTAGTTTCATAGCCAATAAGAAAAAACAGGTAAATAAGGAGGTGGTAGTTAATAACTTATCATGAAATTTTTACAAATAAATCTTCATCATAGTAAAGCTGCCAGCGCCAACCTGGTCTACCTCATGGAGAGTAGACAAATAGACATTTAGTCCAGTCATCACGTCGTGAAAAAGGGCCTGACCTTGCGCGCAGAGGCACTGTCTGATTTTTTTCATGGATCGATAGAGGCTCATTTAAAAAGCTTAAATCCAAATTTGCACCACCTGACAACTTTTTTTACCAAAGTTATTGGTAAAAATGTGTTTTTTGCCATTTTTGCGTCTTTTGTGAATATCTCGGCTGCAGTATGTCGCACAGAAAAAAATAAAATATGGATTTATTTATAATACGATTAGCTATTATATTATAGAAAAATTAATTTGTTTAAACAAATAAAAAAAAAGTTATGGTTAGTTAAAGTAAGTTTTTATTGTTTGAAAATCACTCTTTCGTGATTATTAAGAAAAAAGCTCATTTAACGATGAAGTTTTTATTTTTTACTTTTAAAGTCTTTGTAATTACCTACAATTTAAAAAAAAATTCAACCCTTAACTACTAACACAAGCCGAGAAATAAATTTATGAACATAGGTAAGTCAGCGCACCCACGCAATTTTATGTTTTTAGGTTTTATTTTATATCTCAGCCCCAGTATGTCGCAAAGTTAAAATTAAAAAGTTTTATTGTTTATAATAATTCTTTCTACCAACTTGCGTTAAATTCAATTTGTTTTAACAAATAGAAAAAAAGTTACAGTTCAATAAAAGGTTTTTTTGCCTTGATTTTATACCTTTTTTCATAACTATTGAGAAAAAAGCTGTATTTAGCGGTACTTTTTTTTCAGGTTTACTTTGTTTTGTAGTCCTTTAAATTTTCTATAAATAAAAAAAGATAAAATTAGTCCATTACGACAAACAGGAGCCAAGTTATTCATGAATTAAAAATGACGCGTCAGTTTACTAACGCATAACAATATTCTTTCTTTTTTTTTGTGAATATCTCGACCTCTGTGTATGGGTATAGAATGAAACTGTATTATTTTTAATAATATTCATTATGGACTTAAAGGAATTTTTTTTTTTTCTAAGCAGATATCTACATACCAACAAAAGTTAAAGTTAGTAGTAACTAAGTTAATTTTGTCTTATTCCGCCCACGCTAACTCTTTTCGCACCACCCAAGGGGTAGAGTATGAGGCGCGTTTGTTTTAATCTTGTGGTATCCCCTGTAGGCCTAATCCACTGCAAAGATCAATTAAATGGTCTTATTCTCAACCGTTTTGGGTGTGAGGGAATTTTGTATTATAAGGATGTCTGCATCTTCTAAGGCCTGGGACACTGAAAAGCCACGATTTTGAAGATATTTTTTTTAAGAAGAACTATAAAGGTATACATATTCCTCTTTTAATTGCACCTCGCTTATTTGATTTTCCCGCTTAATTGATCTCAAAAAAACCGTAGCTAAGAAACTAAAAACATGTTAATGTTTCGTTCAGTTGAACTGCCCGGTTAATTGATCGAAAAATTAGACAAAATGGTCGGTGCAATTAAGTGGGGAGTACTCTACCTTCTATCTACAAAAAATTTAGCCTTGTAGGATTCATGAGAGTCGAGCAATCCATAAAACTCTTACACAGAGTTATTTGGCAACGAGACGTCAGTTTTGGAGATATTTGTGAAAATTATGTGGTGTATTTGCGGAACCATTTTAAACCTTGTATAAAAGTGGTTTTTGATGGCTATTCAGATGATCCATCTAAAACTGGAACAAAATTAGCTGAAAGAAGCCGACGATCTGCAGATCAACAAGCAGCTGATTTCATCTTTGATGAAAATACAATTTTTCGAGCATTGTAGAAAGAGACGTTTTTGGCCAACGAAAAAAATAAAAAACGATTTATCGTTCTGCTTAGAAAATATCTTGAAAATCGTGGTTTTTCAGTTTCCCAGGCCTCAGAAGATGCAGACATCCTTATAGTACAAACAGCCATTTCTATATGTGTTTTGAATTTAGCTCGGTATTAATTGTGAGAGAAGATATTGATTTACTGATGGTGATTTTGTCGGGATACGGAGAAAATGTTACAAACGTTTTCTTCAAAAAACCTGGTCGAGGATCTTCGAAAACAGTCCTGTATTCGTCAAAAAGTTTCCTAAGCAAAACTCTTTCCAAACATATTCTTTTTCTCCATTCCTTCACAGGCTGTGACACAACCTCTGCCATTTTCAAATCTTGAAAAAGTTAGCTAATCTCTTCGCTGAAGAAAGCTCCAAACCTTTTGAAAACCGTGAAGATTTTTAAATCCGAAGAAACTAGTCAAAGTCCTCGTCTTCGGAGTCATCAGCAATATCAACTACGTTGTAGCAGCTTTTCCCGCAGCAGATCTTGCAGACGGCTGAACGCTTCAGTCCGGCTTTTCGACACCCGCAGGCTGCAACGAATTGTTTCGTACACGTGCAGAAAATCATGTCGATGAGTGTGGGTGGGATCGTCGGCCCTGAAGCCAACACCGGCTCCAATCCTCTTGAATTTCGTTTCCAGCCCCACCCCTCTGGGTCTAAAGTATTTCCCAGCCAAGCTTGTACTTGATGGAATGTCTGGAATGAGTGTTGTTCTACTGCTGATTCTGTAGGTGGGAAAGAAGCAAGATCGGACTTGATTTTAACACTCGCACGTGAGAAAAGATTGAATCTCAAGTGGTCCAGCGATTTTTCTTTACTGCCTCCTCCATATAGACGCGATATCACTTTGACTAGTTTCTTCGGATTTAAAAATCTTCACGGTTTTCAAAAGGTTTGGAGCTTTCTTCAGCGAAGAGATTAGCTAACTTTTTCAAGATTTGAAAATGGCAGAGGTTGTGTCACAGCCTGTGAAGGAATGGAGAAAAAGAATATGTTTGGAAAGAGTTTTGCTTAGGAAACTTTTTGACGAATACAGGACTGTTTTCGAAGATCCTCGACCAGGTTTTTTGAAGAAAACGTTTGTAACATTTTCTCCGTATCCCGACAAAATCACCATCAGTAAATCAATATCTTCTCTCACAATTAATACCGAGCTAAATTCAAAACACATATAGAAATGGCTGTTTGTACTATAAGGATGTCTGCATCTTCTGAGGCCTGGGAAACTGAAAAACCACGATTTTCAAGATATTTTCTAAGCAGAACGATAAATCGTTTTTTATTTTTTTCGTTGGCCAAAAACGTCTCTTTCTACAATGCTCGAAAGATTGTATTTTCATCAAAGATGAAATCAGCTGCTTGTTGATCTGCAGATCGTCGGCTTCTTTCAGCTAATTTTGTTCCAGTTTTAGATGGATCATCTGAATAGCCATCAAAAACCACTTTTATACAAGGTTTAAAATGGTTCCGCAAATACACCACATAATTTTCACAAATATCTCCAAAACTGACGTCTCGTTGCCAAATAACTCTGTGTAAGAGTTTTATGGATTGCTCGACTCTCATGAATCCTACAAGGCTAAATTTTTTGTAGATAGAAGGTAGAGTACTCCCCACTTAATTGCACCGACCATTTTGTCTAATTTTTCGATCAATTAACCGGGCAGTTCAACTGAACGAAACATTAACATGTTTTTAGTTTCTTAGCTACGGTTTTTTTGAGATCAATTAAGCGGGAAAATCAAATAAGCGAGGTGCAATTAAAAGAGGAATATGTATACCTTTATAGTTCTTCTTAAAAAAAATATCTTCAAAATCGTGGCTTTTCAGTGTCCCAGGCCTTAGAAGATGCAGACATCCTTATAATACAAAATTCCCTCACACCCAAAACGGTTGAGAATAAGACCATTTAATTGATCTTTGCAGTGGATTAGGCCTACAGGGGATACCACAAGATTAAAACAAACGCGCCTCATACTCTACCCCTTGGGTGGTGCGAAAAGAGTTAGCGTGGGCGGAATAAGACAAAATTAACTTAGTTACTACTAACTTTAACTTTTGTTGGTATGTAGATATCTGCTTAGAAAAAAAAAAATTCCTTTAAGTCCATAATGAATATTATTAAAAATAATACAGTTTCATTCTATACCCATACACAGAGGTCGAGATATTCACAAAAAAAAAGAAAGAATATTGTTATGCGTTAGTAAACTGACGCGTCATTTTTAATTCATGAATAACTTGGCTTCTGTTTGTCGTAATGGACTAATTTTATCTTTTTTTATTTATAGAAAATTTAAAGGACTACAAAACAAAGTAAACCTGAAAAAAAAGTACCGCTAAATACAGCTTTTTTCTCAATAGTTATGAAAAAAGGTATAAAATCAAGGCAAAAAAACCTTTTATTGAACTGTAACTTTTTTTCTATTTGTTAAAACAAATTGAATTTAACGCAAGTTGGTAGAAAGAATTATTATAAACAATAAAACTTTTTAATTTTAACTTTGCGACATACTGGGGCTGAGATATAAAATAAAACCTAAAAACATAAAATTGCGTGGGTGCGCTGACTTACCTATGTTCATAAATTTATTTCTCGGCTTGTGTTAGTAGTTAAGGGTTGAATTTTTTTTTAAATTGTAGGTAATTACAAAGACTTTAAAAGTAAAAAATAAAAACTTCATCGTTAAATGAGCTTTTTTCTTAATAATCACGAAAGAGTGATTTTCAAACAATAAAAACTTACTTTAACTAACCATAACTTTTTTTTTATTTGTTTAAACAAATTAATTTTTCTATAATATAATAGCTAATCGTATTATAAATAAATCCATATTTTATTTTTTTCTGTGCGACATACTGCAGCCGAGATATTCACAAAAGACGCAAAAATGGCAAAAACACATTTTTACCAATAACTTTGGTAAAAAAAGTTGTCAGGTGGTGCAAATTTGGATTTAAGCTTTTTAAATGAGCCTCTATCGATCCATGAAAAAAAATCAGACAGTGCCTCTGCGCGCAAGGTCAAATGACCTAATGACTGGACTAATTGCCCTAATTCAAGAACCCTGGATATCAGGCGGCAGAATTAGGGGGCTCCACTCAAAAGGACTTACACTGTTTAAATCCTCTCACACAGGTACCAATAGTAATTATAGAACATGTATTGTAGCTAGAAAACAGATTAATCTCTTTCTTCTATCCACATACAGTAACCTAGATCAAACTGCGATAAAGACCGCTTATCTTGGCATCATGCTATATGCCGTACGATTGGACGGAGGGACCTCCTGCAAATGTCACGTGCCAACTTGTTCAACGCGCAGCTGTGGAGAAATGGGTGATAGGATGTGATTCTAATTCACATCATATTCAATGGGGCAGCACTGATATCAACGATCGGGGTGAGTCTCTTTTTGAATTTATCATAGAAAATAACATCTTAGTAGCGAATAGAGGTAATGAACCAAAATTTGTCACTAAGAACCGCGAGGAAGTACTCGATATCACCCTTATGCCGTACGATTGGACGGAGGGACCTCCTGCAAATGTCACGTGCCAACTTGTTCAACGCGCAGCTGTGGAGAAATGGGTGATAGGATGTGATTCTAATTCACATCATATTCAATGGGGCAGCACTGATATCAACGATCGGGGTGAGTCTCTTTTTGAATTTATCATAGAAAATAACATCTTAGTAGCGAATAGAGGTAATGAACCAACATTTGTCACTAAGAACCGCGAGGAAGTACTCGATATCACCCTTGTGACCAACTCGAATACTGTCTCAATAGAACAATGGAAGGTAATTAAGGAAGAATCTTTTTCCGATCACAGGTTAATTGAATTCTTTATACTTAGTACAACTAATTCTCGAAAACCTTTTAGAAACTTCAAAAAACTAACTGGGATATTTTTAATGGGGAAGTAGAGAATGAAATCAAATTGCTTAATACCGATGCAATTGATAATCCTGAGAACTTAGACAGAGCTGCCGAGAAATTCACAGAAATACTCAGCAATGCTTTTGTCAAAGGATGTCCATTAGAACCAGGTAAAAAAGGCAACAAAAAACCACCTTGGTGGACAATAGAACAACGCGACATTAGGAAAGAAACGAGGCGACTTTTCAATGTCGCCAAGCGCACCAGATCAGACATCGACTGGGAGATCTACAAATCCAGTCAAAGAAAATTCAAAGCTGAAACACAGCGTGTGAAACGCAGCTCGTAGAGAACCTTCTGCGATGAAATAGAAGGCACAAATGAATCAGCTAGACTAAGGAAAATTCTCTCCAAAGAGCCATCTACCTTAGGTTCCTTAAAAGAACCAAGTGGTCGCTGGACAGAATCATGCAGTGAAACTCTAAAACGCTCAATGCTCATTTTCCCGGGTGTAGCTCTAACCCAAGCTATAACCAGGAAACTGAGATATATACAGAGCACAGAACACCGTCGGACATTGTAACGGAAGACAAGATTAATAGGCAATAAACTCTTTCTCCCCTTACAAATCCCCGGGACTAGATGGCATCTTCCAATGATGTTACAAAAAAGTGAAAACCTGATTACTTCACACCTGAAAAACATATTCTCAAGTAGCCTCAGATGGGGATATGTACCTCAGGCATGGCGTGAAGTCAAGGTTGTATTTATCTCGAAGGCTGGTAAACCCAGCCATACGGAGGCTAAAGACTATAGACCAATCAGTCTCACGTCGTTTACTCTTAAAACTTTCGAGAGATTGTTGGACATCTATATTCGCAGCTCACTAAACCCGGAGGTGGTTTCTCCAATGCAGCATGCCTATACGAAAGGCAAAAGCGTAGAAACTGCACTTCACTGTGTTGTTAATACAATTGAAAAAACTCTCAAAGACAAGGAATACACTCTTGCTGCCTTTTTAGATATTGAAGGAGTATTCAATAATGTGGAAAATTACGCAGTTAAGAGAGCTCTTGTAGAGCTGAATATAGAAAAGTCAATTATAAATTGGACTATGTGTATGTTAAAAAACAGGCATATTAATACATAACTTGGAGAATCACGTTTAATAGTATCCACATCCAGAGGAACACCCCAGGGAGGGGTGCTTTCTCCGCTTCTTTGGATACTAGTTATGAACGAAATTCTTGTGAAATTAAAATATAGTGGAGTCAAAGTAGTAGCTTATGCAGATGACCTAGTACTACTTGCGACAGGTAAATTCCCATCCACTATTAGTGAACAAATAGAATATGCCCTGTCAAAGGTCAACACATGGGCAAAGAATTGTGGTCTAATGGTCAATCCATTGAAAACTGAATTGGTTCTCTTCACTAACAGAAGAAAAATACCAATGTTTAGATTACCATCAAATGCAGGGACTCCACTCAAAATCTCGGATCAGGCCAAATACTTGGGTGTGATCCTTGATAAGAAACTGAACTGGAGTCTCAACACTAAAGAGAGAGCAAAGAAAGCTATGGTTGCGTTCTATTCCTGCAACAGGATCTTTGGAAAATCCTGGGGACCCAATCCAAAAATTATCAGGTGGATGTACACGGCAATAGTTAGACCGATACTTACCTACGGTAATTTAGTTTGGTGGAACGCGACTGAGAAAGCAACAAACCTGAAAACCTTGACAAAAGTTCAAAGATTAGCATGCGTAGGTATTACGGGGGCGTTGAAAACCACTCCCACAGCGGGACTGGAAGCAATACTCAACTTGAGACCCCTAGATCTATTCGTGCAAGAATCTGCAGCATACAGTGCCCTGCGTCTAAGCCAGACTAAATGCTGGAAGCAAAGCACATCAGGCCATACTCAGATTCTGCAGAGATATGTGGGAAATAATGTTTGCACAGACTACACAACACCCCATTTAAACTTCAACAGACCCTTCACTACCTCTTTTCCTAATAGAGAGGAGTGGGAAAACAACCAACCTTTCAGTAATGCATCTACGATAACTGTCTTCACTGATGGTTCGAAGATGGACCGAGGTATTGGCAGTGACAAAAGCAGCTACGCAAATATCAATGATGGCGATACCACGAGCTGATATCACCCTCTTTATTGATAGCCAAGCAGCAATAAAAGCAATTTCTGCCACCGAGATACATTCGAAGCTTGTGACTTGCTGTCGCGAAGAGCTTAGGGTTCTTGGCATGCAGCATAACATTAGATTATGCTGGGTTCCCGGTCACAGTGATGTACAGGGAAACGAGAGAGCTGATGAGCTGGCGAGAACGGGTTCGTCGCTTGATTCAAGTCAAGCCGAACAACACATCAAAGTACCAACCTGTAGCATCAAACAGGATATTAGTAGCAAAATATTAGAAAAAACCAATGAAAGATGGAATCTGCTTGAAACATGCGCCACAACTAGAAAGTTATGGCCAAATTTCAATAAGCAGAGAACAGACAAAATTATGCAAATGGACAAGAAACATCTCCGTTCCCTTGTCAGCATAATCACCGGACACAACCTACTGAGATACCATAAAAAGAAAATGAGGCTCAGTACTGATGACCTTTGCAGAGGATGCAGTGACGAAGAAGCACATGAGGATACCTTACACTTCCTTTGCCACTGCCAGCACTCTGTCATTTAAGAAAGAAACACCTAGGAAATCATTTCTATGACGACCTAGAGGAACTTTCTGGAACTTCGGCTAATAGCCTTCTGAATTTCATCAACGCCTCTAAATGGCTTGACTGCTAACAGAACACATAGGTTTTTACATTAAGTGGAATACAATTTCCTAGGGTATCCCAACGGATTTACATACATCTAAGTGTGACGGTAACGAGATCAACTGTCAGCCCTTCTACCTAACCTAACCTAACTAATTAAAAAAGTGAAATAAAAGTTAGAATAGGGAATTTTGTCAATAGTTTATTATAAAAAATATATAACAGCATGCAGTGGTACGTTAAATCCTGTAAAAACGCCTATATTAAGTAGTGCACAAATATTTTATTTCAGAAGCTAGTTTTGACTCATATTTCCGCATATAGTAACGTGAAGTGATGTTATTTAAGAAAATAAATTATCGTAGAATACTTTAAAATTGATATTTTATGGCAATTTGCTACAAAAAGACAAATTTGTTGAAAATAAAAATATACTTTAATCCAGTGATTTCGTTGAGACTTATCTGTCAAATGAGAAATTCTCGTACATGGGCGATCTAGTTTTTGTTGGTGATGGCAAGGCGCTCAAATCCATTTTGCGCCCGTAGTGCAGTTATTTTTAACGCTTTAAACAAAATATGTTTAACTCCATTTCCGCTGTTGCCCCTATGTATCAAGTTGATTTTGTATCTTCGTCAAGAAGTGTTTATGTCAGTTTAAAAGTACGTTACGATAAAAACTTACCTGTGAAATGAAAAATTTGTACACCGTATTATAGGATGCTTTATTGGATTAAATGCAGCGCCACCATGTTGTTTTAAATATATATTTTTTAATAAAGCATTGCAAAACATTCACTATATTAACTCTTATTTTACTTTTTTATTCAGTTTAATAAGTTTTTTCACTAATTTAACGATATACATAAAACCTCTGAACACTTTCCTATAGCTCGGCAAAATGACGGAAGCAATTTCAAATATGCCTAACTTTCTTCAATAAATGAATTAATTTTTTTAATAATCTTTGGTAAGATAGTTCAATCATTGAAATAAGAAAACTGTTTTTATGTTGAAAGTTAGGTCTTTTTGAAATTTTTTTTTGGCTAGAAATATTAATTAAGTCTTAACCTTAATTTGTTCATCAAAATAACAAAAGATTTTACTTCCTAAACGTCTCAAAATCAATAATTAAAATTTTCAATGATGAGTTTCAATGATAGCTTAACTGGCACCTAAAAATGTATTAAATAACAAATGATTGTAGTTCATAACTTATTGTTAGTTTTAAAAACAAAAGTTGTAATTATTTAACTGAACTGTGTCAATTTAAATTAGATTCAATTTAGACAAATTATATAAAAAAAAATTGTTAGGTTCGAAATTTGCGCGCAACTTGTCCAATTTTGAGAAAACGATATAATTATAATTAGACTTGTGGATTGCTTAAACAACGAATAATAAAATCTATAAAATAATTTAAGATTTCTTCTAGAAATGTAAGCAAAGCTCTTTTCTGAATGATAATGATTATAAAAAGTTATTACATAAGATACCTGAATTTGATTCGTATTATGGTTTGTTGTCGTCACTACGGTATTAGTTGGAACAATAGTCGTATGGGCGGAATTGGGATTCACTCCACCATGAGCCACACGAATATGTTGATTCAGTTCCGCCTTTGATTGAAATCCATCTCCACAACCTGTGCATGGATACGGTTGGTCTCCAGTGTGTATTCTGTTCATAAAATTTGATGAGTTATTTTCACAAAATCAAGTAAAATTAAATTAATTGACCTCATATGGGAAACCAATGTGCGTTTTTGAAGGAACTCCTTGCCACAGACAGTGCAAGCGTGTGGCACTTTTCCGTGAATTCTACCGTGATTAACCAGTTGAAATTTTCTGGGAAAAGTTACTCCGCAATCAGGACAAACAAAGGGATTAACCGATCCATGAAAGCTGCAATGCAATACAAATTTTAATATAATTCAATTTAAGGTACTCAATATTTGTTTAGTTTACCGTGAATGCATTATTAAATGATTTTCTTGAGCAAAACTCTCTCCACATTCTTCGCACACATACGGTCGCTCTCCTGCGTGGAATTTGCTATGGGTTACTAGATGCCTTTTAAGAGGAAAGGCTCGACCACATTCTTGACAGATAAATGGTCGGTCTCTGCTATGAACTCTTGAATGTGTGAGAAGATGATGCTTTAGTGTAAAGCTCTTTTTACACTCACAACACTGATAAGGACGTTCGGTCGAATGCAACAGTAAGTGCGTGTTCAGACAATGTTTATGGGCAAAGCTTTTCCCACAATGAACGCACACATGAGGTCGTTCTCCTGTTGAAGCAAAAAGTAATTATAATTATTATTATTTTAAGTGAAACTATGCCTTTATATGCATACTTTTTTGGATGGAAAGGGGTCAAAATAATGTAAAAGGAAGATTTGGAAAACAATCTGTATGCTCAAACAATGGTTATCCGTATGTTAGTCCTAATCTCTAAATTCTACTGCATGCATTATGGGTCAATATTGCAAAATTTTTAGCAATTTTATAACTCCACAATCGCGTTTCAAATGCATTAATCATTGATTCCCTAAGGACTCTTGATAAGGAAACTATTTAGACTAAGAGCCCACAGCAGATTTTTGGTGTGAGTGATAGCAAAAAAAGAAGTGTAGGCGTTGAAAGCTTCAATAAAGGCTATTAAAAAAATCAAAGTCTTGGAGTCCACAACTGGGGCCTTTGCGAGTAACAGTGCATCGAAAAAAAAATGTGAATGCAACTTCGAGGATAATGGCGTTAGTCGAAATTGGTTTTCACACCTTGCTAAATAAGCTCCGCGGATCCCAATTTTTTGATTTTTTTTAGGTTGGTTTTTGTTAACTTTTCCTGCTTAAATTTTTTCGTAAAATTTTTTGAACTATCCATTCCAATAGAAAATTTAATTTTGAACAAAAAGTATTATATGTAAAATTGTCAAATTCGGCTTAGTTTTCAAGTTACTTCAATAATATTGAAAAGTGGCCAGTGTGACCATTCTCTCAGAAACGCATGGGTGAATTTAGTAGCATTTTCGGTTTTAGGCATGCTTATGGGCCAAAAAAACATATTCAATATTAAAAACCCTTGCACGTAATTGTTCCTTTATACCCCTCATTTTCCGGTCTGTTCAATAGGCTATTAATGAAGCTTTCGACGCCTATACTCCTTTTTTTGCTATCACTCACACCCAAAATCTGCTGTGGGCTCTCAGTCTAATTGCCTACTTTCATAAAAGCAGAGATTAATTAAAAACACAGCGAGCGTTTGTCCGTTTTTCATAACGTCTAACCAAAACCCTATTTAATAAATAGAAATAGACCAACTATTTTGAATCCAAAAGAGACTAGACCAACTTTAATGCACCTTCCGACTGCTTGCGCCAATTATACACAGTACTACCTTTATCTTAGGAAACCGCTTCTCTTTCGAAAGTTATTTGGTCGCCTTTACTTATCCTTGACTGAGTTCGTTAATTCGTTTTGACATTTGGTTCCAATCACCACCATGAATCAAAGAATACAAGATTACGAAACTTTCTATGTCATTGGCGACTTACAATAACAATTAAATAAAATAGCTCCAACAATCTGAAATCTCTATTGAGGTGCTTCGACACCTGGTAACCCTGGTCGTGGTAACATCATTTTTCGTTTCACATATTTGTAATAATGTAACAGACATACGGTTGCACCTGAAAAGTTTCTAACTTCAACTTTTCTGAAAATGGGATTTGAAGGCCATTTATAAGTCCAACCTTATACCTCTTTCTTGGGAAACTAAGAATTCTCTTTTAACACAAACTTATTGGGCCTTACCAATAACAAAATTTGCAACGAGTTAAATATTTCAGTGAAATGAACAATAATGTTATGGATCCCAAATAATGAACCATACATGGAATGTAAATTTTGTTGGAGTTCATACCACATATGGTTTTATATGTTTACAGCCCAACTAAATATTAAGGTCACACCATGTACGGTTTATTATTTAGAATCCATTTCATTATGGTCTATTTCAATGAAATAATAATTAAGTCTTTACTAAATTTGATTATTGGTAGGGCGTATTGATTTTACACGTTTAATTAATTTCGATATTATAATAAGATGAATTTCAATTTTTAATTTTCTAAATAAATTTTACCTGTATGAACTCTAGCATGAGTGGTCAAGTGGTGTTTTAATAAAAATGATTTTCCACATTCTTCACAGCTGTAAGGCCTTTCTTTCTTGATAGTCTGATCATTCTACAAGAAACAAAAATTAAAAATGGTTTAATTGATATTTATTAAAATTACTGAATCCTGAAGTTCTGTCTTCGGAGATATTTCCATGTTAGGCTCCAATTTGCAATTGGGAGAGTTGTCTTGTGAATCCTCGGTGTCTTCAAGGCCCTGGATAACTTTCTGTACGTGTACAGACATTCCAGGAATAATGTCTCCTTCGTAAAATTAAAATAAGGATTTGAGTTTCGTAGAAACCACTTTATACTGAATTAAGTACCTGTTTGGCCATCTGTTGTTGTAATGGTTGTGTGATTTTGTGATGCTGCAAGCGCACGCTTCATTAAAATTTCATTACATTCTTCGGCTGTAAGATGCAGTGGTCCTATTGGGCTGAAGTGCGTTTTCCCCGCAGTTGTTGTAGTCAGAATAGTTTGCGTTTTTGTATCAACAATTCCATTTCCAATGGAATGGTTTTGATCAGATTGGTCTACAAGAAGATCTGGAAGTAGAACATCTAAAATTCTTTAAACTGAAAACTGCACATAATCTGATATTTTATGAAAGTATACAAAAACAAATAAAAATAATTTAATAATATGTAATAGAATTTAGGAAATATTTTTATAGGATATCCGTGGCAGTTGTGAAGTACTTAAAGGTTCGGACTAGTTTTTTTTTCATTTATAAAACCTAATAATAAATGTGAAAAAAGTTCTTGTTATGTATTTTCTGAGTTATAAGAAAAATATTCTATTCGCGAATGTGCTTGTGATAAGTAGCAATAGGTTTCCACGGCGATGGATCCACAAAGCAACCTGGCGCTCAACCATCAAAATCAACCATGTACTAATCGATGGAAAACATCGACTCTCTTGGACGAGCCTATCAGAGACATGGTGTGCGGAGGATGAATTCAGCATAGAGAATCAACGGTGCCATCAACAGTCTTGAAGACAGAAACCGGGAGGAGTGTTCCCACTAATTCACCTATCCTTTTATTAAGGCGGCAGCGGAAGAATTCCCCAGATGGAATCAACGGTGGCGTCTACAGTTCCAGTCAGGCTGAATCACTTAGTGAACACCTTATAGGGCTTCTACGACATATTCGGGGCTCAGGCCTATAAGGAGCGGTTATTCCGACTCCTCGCCCTTGGAGTTATATTGTAAGGGTCTGGTCCTCCAGGTTGGGGGTCGTGCCGTCGGGGTGACTTCCCTGCCACGTAATGCTATTTAGTTGCGAAGCAACAACAAGCCTCGGATACGGACGGATTTACTGTTGACGGACCTAGCAACCAAAATAAGGACAACGAACTTCGGATCTGTACGTGGAATGTTCTCTATCTTTATAGACCACGTGCAGCGGAACATTTAGCGACTGCTACAAAGCAGACATTACCGCCATCCAAGAAGCGCGATGGGATGGGCCGGGCAAAAGAAAACTGAAAGACTACGGTGACTGTTACCGACCACAAGGGCAGCGTCTTTTTGGATGTGGATTTGTTGTTGAGTTTTAACTATGTGAACGATCGCCTCACGACAATTCGCATCAAGACTAAGTTCGCCAACATTAGCCTCACATGCGGAGAAAGATGACGACACCAAGGAAGAGTTCTACGAGCTCCTGTACAAGACATATGAGCAATGCCCTAGCTATGACATTCAAATCGTCTTGGGTCATTTTAATGCCAAACCAGGAAGAGAAGGCGTCTAGAACGCAGTTCCCGCATCTCGATAGTCGGAAGAAATCGCAAGGTCCTTTTTCGGTCGAGTCTCTCGCGCCCTCTTAAATAGTCCTTTGCCGCCAACTGCAAATATCGAGAACCATTGGAAAACTGCCAGGGAGCCATCAGAGATGCCGCTCTGACGTGCTGGGCCTCGTACGAACACCACAGCGAAGCCCCTGGTTCGACGAAGAATGATCGAGGAATTAGAGGGATATAATTGCAGGAATGAAGTTCGGAAGTTTTACCAAAAAGTAAAAAGAACCTCCCAAGGTTGCAAGGCCCGAAACGAAGCCTGCAAGGACGATCGGGATATGGAAATATTATTTCTGCAAATTGTATAACGGCGATGACGAACCGAATTCTGCTACCATACAGATTGCACCATTCAACATAGACGATGTAGGCCAACAATTCCGTCCACCCGATCTCGACGAAGTAAAGATAGCTATATCTAAACTTAAGTCCAATAAAGCTGGTGGAGCTGATGGCCTCGCGGCTGAGTTATTCAAAGCGGCTGGCGATGAATTGGTTAGGAGTATGCACCAGCTAATCTGTAAAATATGGTCGGAGGAAAGCATGCCCGATGAATGGAACCTCAGCATTGTCTGCCCGATCCTCAAGAAAGGCGATCCTCTGGACTGCACCAACTACAGAGGCATCAGTCTACTTAATATCGCCTACAAGATCTTCTGAACGCCTGAAGCCATTTGTCAACAACCTGATAGTTCCATATCAGTGTGGCTTTAGGCAAGGAAAGTCCACCATCGACCAAATATTAGCACTACGGCAGATCTTGGAGAAAGCCCAGGAGTTTCAAATCGATACCCACCACGTCAACACTAGAGGCACAATCTTTCAAAAAACCGTCAAACTACCCGCTTATGCTGTCAACATTGACATAATCGGACAAACAAAGCGTGATGTCAGTGGTGTTTTTGTGAGTATTGAGAAGGAAGCCAAGAAGATGGGTTTAATGGTGAATGAAAGCAAAACGAAATATATGCTGTCAACACCGACGTCTCGGAAAGAACGTCAATATAGGCAGCTATAATTTTGAGGTGTTCAGAGAGTTTGTCTACCTACGTTCCGCTATAAACTCAGCGAACAATACCAGCGCTAAGATCAAACGAAGAATAACTCTTGCCAATCGCTGTTTCTTTGGGTGATTTTTGGTCCCGTCTGCATAGATGGGGAATGGAGAAGAAGATACAACAACTAACTGTACGGGCTGTACAGCGACACCGACCTAGCCACAAAAGTGAAAAGTCAACGACTGAGATGGCTGGGTCCCCTAGAGAGAATGGACATCGATGCCCGGAGTCTTTGAATCCAACCCCGTGGGACAGCGTAAAAGGCGGCGCACGCACGTGGAAGAGGACCTCAACCAACTTGGTGTGCGAAACTGGAGTCAGCTAGCTAGAAATCGAGCCGGCTGGAAGAAGATTTTTAGTTGAGTTGATTAAGGAAGAATCGACTCTGACCATTTCCTTGTTGCCGCAAGGTTTAGAGCTCGACTATCAAATGAAAAGACACTACGAACCGCCCTTTTTCAAAAGATCTGTCCAAATTGCCGATGATATCGACATCATCGGCCGCTCCCATCAGGGCCTTATACGGGGTTTTTCTTTTTTAATTCAGAGCAGATCCTGAACTGTCAAACAAAAAGTTGTGTTTCTTTTTTAGCTCTGAGCGTTCAGAGCTAAAAATTTGTATTTCTTTTTTCGTTCTGAGTGTGTTCCGATTTTGTTCAGAGCTCTATGAGCTCAGAATAAAATGACTGAGCAGACAGAGTTCAATGCTGAGCACATAGCATTTGACAGCTAGTGTTCAGGTGTGTTTCAAAAATGGTTCAGGGTGCTCAGAGCAAACTTGCTCAGATGGTGTTCAGAGCGTGCTCGACATGCTCGGACTCTGTTCAGAGCTCATTTCTGAATTAAAAAAACGCCTATAGAGGCTTTCGCTGCAGTTGATGAACAGGCGAAACTTGTTAGTTTTCAAGTAAACGACCAAGTACATCCTAATAATAAACAATGAAAGATACGTCTACCGGTTAGGAAAAGACGTCACTCTTTGATAGCAACAACTTTAAAGTACACAGTTAAGGAGTTCCTCGGATTTCCCACAAACGACATCTTAGTGGAGATCCGACGAAGAACTACTCTAGCAAACCGGTGCTACCTCGGTTTGGCGCAACAGATGGGCTCTATAAAACCCTTATACTAAAGGGTGTTTTTTTAGACGTGTGGTTTTCAAGAAGAAATAAAACGCATATAATTTAATGTTATGGCCAAGAATTTAGCTTTATTATAAAGATAAGGGCTTGCCATTATGTTTTAAAAATTATTTCGGGCAAGTGGCCGCCGCGGCTTGCTCTAATAAATTCCAGCCGAGGTCCAATTTTCGACCACTTTTTGCAGCATTGGGGCCGTTTGTCAGCAATAACACGTTGTTGATTGTTTCGTTGGCTGTATGGCATGTAGGGCCGTCTTGTTGGAACCAAATGTTGTCCAAATCAACATCCTCCAATTCAGGCACGAAAAAGTCATTAATCATGGCTCTTTAGCGTTTCCCATCGACTGTAACATTATGGCGGGCTTCATTTTTCATCGCAGCACGCGAACCGAACCATTATTTTGGTAATAAATTTGCACGATTTGCAAACTTTGTTCAGGAGTAGGTAAGTCTATTCATTACTATTCATTATGAAATGGCAAACCAAACTGAGCATAAATCAAGTGACAACTGGCAAAAGGACCAAATCCTAAAAAAATATTGCCAGATTGAAAACCACACGTCTAAAAAAAACACGCTTTACTAGTCCTGGTTTTTGGCGCCTAGTGTTGGGTGATAAGCAAAAAGGGAGAGCTGGGCCTGGGTTCCTTCAAAAGAAAAATTCTCAGAGGGATGTTTCGTCCTGTATGCGAGGAGGGCGAATAATGGAGGAGAAGATACGACAGCGAACACTATAGTACAGTAAAACTAAATAAAATAATTCGAAATATCTACAAAAAATACTGCGTCGAAAAACTAAATCCATAAGTTCGAATAAAAAAAGATAAAAAGACGTTCAAAAAGAATAAAGCTCGCGCAGTCTTCGGTTCTCTGTCCCAAATTTGGAAATCCAGTAAAATCTCCTTACGCACTAAGCTGATATTATTTGAGCCCAATGTCAAATCCGTGCTGTTATATGCTTGCGAAACTTGGAAAGTCACGACTACCATCTCGAGGAAATTGCAGGCTTTTGTCAATAAGAGCAGCTGGACATCGACATAAGAAAGCGGAAATGGCGATGGATCGGTCACACACGGAAGAAACCAAACGATGATATTGCGAAGCAGACCTTCGAGTGGAATCTTCAGGATGCACGGCGGGTTGGAAAACCAAGAACAACATCGAAATCAACTATCCTAGCAAAAGCAGAACCATAGAGAAAGACGTAGCCACAGTTAAAATAGTTGCTGCTTTTCTTCTATATAAAATTGTCTTCTTAAAAGGTACAAATAAAACAAAATATGAGGAAATGCACATACAAAAATTGAACCGCTCTGGATATACATTATGGTTACTCAATTTCTTACAACTAAAACAAACATGTACATAGGTACTTACAATTCTTATCACAATTGATGCTTAACACTTGTTGCTGTTCTTGCTTTTTGACAACAGTTGAACCGCCGCCTGTTGTTATTACTCTAAAACAATTTAAATATTAATAGAGATTCTGTAAAATAAAAATGATTTATACCTTTGAGTTCCACTTGGGAATGGCTCATTGACCACAAACATTCGGCGAACAACACTTCCCTTATTTGTTGTTAAAGTTCCTTTGATATCTTTCTGAAGCGTCAACGAGCCATCAGTAAAAAGATATGGCATCTGTGAATAAATGTTTTACTAAGTTTAAGCCGTGCTTTTCATAAAAAACACATGGTTTATGAATTAAATATTTACTTAAAATGCAGTCGAAGAATATGTATACATAGCACTTCAAAATTAAGTCAATGTAAGGTAGAGGAGATAAACATTCAGCGAAGCATGTTTCCTCAGCTCTATTAAACGAAATGAGGGAATTAAGATCGTAAGACTGATAATGACAAAGCATCAATTTGTACCTGTATTTCATATACATATATGGTTTTATACACCTACCTCGTAATTTTCTTCCCTTTATCAAAGATTGAGAAATATTGAATTCGATATTAGAACTATAATACCCATACACTCGTGGTCGCGAATTTTGTTAATCAATCATTCCTTAGAATTGCATTTGCGATCTATCCCACTTTGAACTTCAAATGGGCGATTTTAGACTCCTTGAAATTTAGACCTTATAATTTTTAAAATATTTGTTAGTATTATATTTCTTTCAAAAGCTGTATTTTATTATCCACGTGATCTGATCTGGATCAATCTTTATCATTTTCTATCTGTGTATATCTTCTATTTTTTGCAAGTCCAAGACTTTTATTAGTTGTTGCCACGAAAAAATTGCGTTTTACAGCGACGAAAACTGTGTTAAAAATTACTTATTTTTATAAAAGTGGTCATACTCGTGACAACAGCCAAAAACAATCTGTCCAACCATCGATATTGTATAGAAGACAGTCTTAGGCCAAGGTTACACATGTAAGATTTACTTTCGTAAGTTTCTTAAGGAAGTAACTTTTGATAAAATTACAAGTGTAAACAGCTCTGTAAGTGACTTATCAACTTACGTAAGCTGTAAGTTGAAAGAAAAACTTACAAGTAGAAATACGTTTTTCTTTTTTCAACTTACGGAATTATCACAGCTTACTTGGCCTAAGGCCAAGATTACACATGTAAGTTTTACTTACCACTCATGTGAGTCTTACAGAAGCAACTTACAAGAGGCTTTACATTACAGATGAACTTACGGTAAAAAATACTTTCCTAAGTTTGAAAACTTGAAAACCACATTTATAGAAGTTTCTATTTGAAATAGGTAAAAAAAAAAAAAAATTGGGTGGCGCAACAGCTCGTGGAGAACCAGGGCCCACAACTCTCAACCATTCCTGTGTACGAGTTTTGTTGGCAGGAATGGAGGGGACCTACAGTTTTTTGCCGAGTCCGAACGGCTAAATGAGAAGCACTTTTTCATGACAAGTATACTCTTGGAGGATTTGTCAGTTCCTCGCAAGAGGCAGTACCTCGGATAAAACATTTCTGTTGTTAGGTGCCACGGCTGGAAATCGAACCCACACCTTCGGCATGACAGTCCTACGCACTAACCATCATGCCACGAGGTACTATATAGGTATACTTAGCCAAAAATGCAACCTGAAAAGTGCATTTTCTAACCATAGCAACCACGAAAAGCTTGTCACCCCAGTGGTACCGAAAATATTTCGACTAAAGGTAATCAAACGTTTCCCTCACGGACTAATGGCAAAATGATAGTCTGTCCCGCTTACTATCTAATCAGTAGCTTCCAAGAAATGAAAGTTAGAAAATATTTACAGCGTCAACGTTTTTCTACGATGAAGGCCTAATTCTAAGAATATATTATCATATGAATTTATATAACAATTTGTAGCTATAATTGAAACCCCATCTAAATCCAATGATGGCTGATTATCATTCTAAAAGTTCTCAAAATTAAAAAAATTTTATGACGAGTTTCAATTAAAGCTGTGCTGTAACCATTAACATTATTTACAAATCATGCATAGGTATTAAAGATGATCTAATGGGTGTCTCGAGTTTAAGAAAAAAAAAATCCCTGAATAATTTTTCGGAAATTCCATAAACATACATTATAAGGGGCCAGTTACCTATATACGGTGCGCCTCACCAAATAAAATCTCACTGAGCGCTCAATGTCAATTCGACGGAGGCGGAATGCTTTGATGGGACAAGATTCTCCCTTCAGTTATATAAAAAATATGTGCTATAATTCTTATACTGAAATTCTAGGAACAAAATTTCAATTTTGTTTAAAATATTTAAAAGTTAAAGCACAAAACTTTATGAAATGGATGAAAAATAGTACCGAGTTCAATTTATTCTCATTTTTATGAATATTCCACCTTTATTTTTTATTTATTTATCGTTTTCGTATTTGCGAAATTGCAAATTTGGCTGTCAAACGAACAGCTGTTTTTGCTGATAAAGAATATTGAGAAATGAATCCAAAAAATGTTCGTCTCAGTAATCTCAAAAAAAATCTCAGGTGAGATTTTTTGTCTCACTTAAAAAATCTCTGAGCGCTCAGAGATTTTATCTGGTGAAACACGCCTATTTTTTTACTTAACATCATAAACATTTTTAAATAGTATGTTAATACTGAAACTTGCGCTATCTTAAAAGATATTGTATCTTATTGTGTAAGTTAATTCCATCAATAAATGAAATGAAATGAAAAGCTTTATTGAAAATTTTAACACAGATAACACCGGTCAACAAAATTTAATTATTTTTTTTTGTTACAGAAACCAAAATATACTTTTCCGTAGGTTTTTGGTGTGCTGAACTCGAATCTGAAGTCAGAAAAATTCTATCGGGCCACGTTTTTGAGATATACCCGTTATAAAATCGAAAAAAAAGTTTTTTGCTGTTTTCAAAGTTGTATTGTAAGGTGTGAGGTAAATTGTTTCAACAACATTTTTAATGGTTTCTGAAAGAACTAATTTTCTTCTTTTAAAATCAGTTTAAATCTTCCCGATACCTCTTTTCTTCTCGGAAAATTCTTCAGTTGATTTAAGGCTTTTCATTTAAGATTTAAATACAATGCAAAGGAGAATGGGCAAAAATGTATGGGAAATGGTCCATTTTTCAATACGAATGTTTCATATATCGTTGAAAAGGTTATTCTGAGTACCTACATCATTTCATTATATGGCCGTTAAGCTCTAAACTATGGGGTTCGCGAGAATTCAGCTTCAAAGCACGGAAAAGAACAATAATTCAACTCCATATTCAGACATTGTGTTCCTAATCAACATTAGCCGAATATCTCGTGAATCCCATGGTTTAGAGCTCAACGGCCATATAGTGAAATGATGTACTCACAACAACCTTTTCAACGATGTATGACACATTCGTATTGGGAAATGGACCAGCTCCCATAAATGTTTGCCAATTCTCTTTTACATTGTATTTTTGTCATAAATGGAAGGCCTACAATTAACTGAAGATTTCTCAGAGAAGAAAATAGGTATCGGGAAGATTTAAACTCTTTCAAAAACCATACAAAATTTTGTTGAAACAATTAACCTCATTTTACAATACAACTTTGAAAACAACAAAAAAAAAAACGTTTTTTCGTTTTTATAAAAGGAATATCTCAAAAACATAGCCCGACAGAATTTTTCTGACTTCAGATTCGAATTCAGCACACCAAAAACCTACGGAAAAGAATATTTTGGTTTCTATAACAAAAACCTTGTTGACCCGTGTAATTATAAATATAGGGTTACCTACCTAATTTTTAGATTTAAGATTTTAAGTTGTTTAAACAAAGAATGATTGTTGTTTGGTCATCTTTAAACCTTTTGGCCTTATTAATATATTATTACAAGTTTTTTTTTAGGCTTATATTCAGCCCTATCACAAATTCCATCGTACCTAATCAGAAAGATTTTACGAATCCCGAAAAAAACTATCACAGAATCCATTGTAAAGAAAAATCTCATACGAATTGCCACTACGAACAGATTTGGCGATAGCTTTTTCGGAATTCTTAAAAGTTTCCAATTACATACGATGAAATTCATGATAGGGCAGATTTTAGATCTGTCTCCTTACTGAAAGCATCGCAATTCGCTTTGAGCTCAGTTTTAACAAAAATACCTATATTTTGCGATTACATACAAACAAAATTGGCTAGAATAAGTAACGAATAACCTACAAAGGCTTTTTGAGATGCAAAATAATGTTTCAAGACTTAATTATTATTTCTATCCAAAAGAAAATTAATTTTGCCTAACCTTAGATATTAAATAACTTATCATTTCAATGAACTAGTTTACCAATGATCATTCAAATATTAAGTCATTTATACTGAAGGTTAGCCAAAATGATTTTTTGTTTGGCTAGAAATAATAATTAAGTCATAATCTTTACTTTGGCATCAAATTAAGCACTACTTTTGATTTCTAAATATCTCAATATCAAAAATTTAATTATGAGTATTAATTATCACTGGTGACTAAGCACCGAAGTTATTGTTTACAATAAGCTTTTTACTAAGGTATTTGTATATTGTGCACCCAATGCAGTCCCAAAATTTAAATAGGTATGAATTAAGACCCAAGCATACAAATCCGTACATACATAAAAATGTAAACAATTTAATTTATAAGACAAATTGATAACAATTAGGACCAAAAAAACGAGTGTTGTAAGTTGGGTTCTTTTTGTGGAATACATTTTTAAAAAACCTAGTGGGACAGGACATTTTGTGGGAGGCTGAAACCTCAAAATCAATTTCAAAACTAGAATTAATAAGAATTGCGCCAAAAAAAGATCATGAGATTTGTATGCGATTTATCAGTCTACATGGGGATTCGCATGAAATAAATTAGTTGAGTTGAGCTGATAGAAATATGTTTCCATCGTCATCCAAGGTTTTATGCATGTATATGTTGCGACTAATATGTATGTATATAACTTGCTTGTATACGTTTATGCATATTTACACGGCATGTACATGCTATGTAGTATACACACGTATAACGCTGCTGTAAATGCATACGTATACACCATATGTATGTACGATATGTATGTACGAACATACGTGCGCTATTTTAACATTTTTGGTGTGCTGTCGCCGTGCTGCTATAGCCGTTTGGTTTCTTGTTATCTTACCGCATCGCTGCTGACTGTGTAGTTTATATTGGGCGATATTTCAACTACGGAATCAGCACGAGAACTGTCTGCGAAGTTCCAAGTGTAGCCGTAGCTGGATTGGGGGTTACTCTGTGCTGCACACATCGCGCCGTCTGCTCTGCTACTTCTTCGATGGAATCCAGATATCCACACGCGCTGGTTTTTAATTGTTTTATTAAGGATTTATCGACTGTTTTTTTCAATTGAGTAATCACCAGCTATCAATTCACAAGCCACATATCGATTTTAAAATGAAATAACAGTTTCTTTTCTCTTAAAATCTCATATCCCCATCTCACTCTTGGACTCTTGTTCATTGGTCTTTTTTATTGAATTTTCATCTTATATTAATTTCCACCATTTTCTGACGAAACTATGCGTGATATAGTGTCTCATAAACTTGTCGAAGCAGTTCTTTGCAATTTTTTTGTTTTGATATTATTTGCTATTTATTCATGGGGGTTATCAGATTATCACTTTCATTTTTTTTTCATTTGTGATACGAAACAACAGAAATTTTCACCTATCCGCACTTACTACAATTAAAGATTTTCGAGCGGAAAGTTACACATTGAAAAAATACTATGTTCCAACACTGACGCCATTTTTAATTCCTATTCCTACCCAAGCAAGTAGTGTCAACACAAAGAAGGTTATACGTAAAATATCTAATCTGTCATTTCCCTCTTACCCACTTTAAACGACGACGAAAAGGAAGCAACTAACGACGTCGAAAACGAATACAACGCGACACACGAATACCACTAAACCCAAGCGCAAACATTACTCAACGAACGACACAGAGATGATATTTGAATGTGTGAACAGATTTTTTAATTATTTAACAGATTTCTTTAATAGATGGCGCTCGCAAAACAAAAAAGTTCTACAGGGTGATCAATAATAAATACATAACGAGAAATATTGAGTACGTTCAGTAACAAAATCTAAAGATTTATTTTCATACCTAGTGCTATGTTTCCACCAAAGGTTTATCTCTTTATCTCAGTTTGGATTAAATAAATATTTTTGGTGTTTCCACCGCACAAAAAGATTTAAAATCTGACAACACCTTCAAAAATGCAAGGGGCTTCAATTTTTCTTATGAAGTCCGAAAGAGACAGAATTTTTGATTCGTGTCAAACAATGAAGAACTGAATCGAGTCTCGAATGAATCTTTCAGCACCATGTAAAAATAGGTTAGTTCGATTTGTAAAACTATTTGTCCTAGGAAGATTTAACAATATTAATTTCTAATCTCCAAGATTTATGAAATATATTTGTATGGTTAATCTTCAAGATTTAAAGAAGATTTGAGGTAAATTTTATTAAATCTCAGATTAGCGTTAGGTGGAAATGTAGCATAACCTCTTTAGTCCCCTATTGAATGGTGATTCATTGAGCCTGATTCTTTTCGAATTTTTCAGATGAGAAGGAGAAAAACGGATCTGATTTCACCTTCACATCCATTGAATTGTGAATAGTCAGATGCAATGAATCTGAATCATCGTGTAATGCTACATTTCCACCTGACACTAATCTGAGATTTACCGCCATATTATTCACTCTGGATTTAAATTGGATTTAAGGAAGTTTTTAATCCAGCAACTAAATCCGGATTTATTAAATCCAAAAATTTAAATCCATGTCCATATTATGCACTCTGAGCATGCCTTAAATCCAATGGATTTAAAATTCCCTCAATCCAGATGTAAAATGTATTTAAATCCAGATTAAGAACTTTTAATCCAAATGTCAAATTTTCGAAATGTCAAATTTCTCCCGTGACTCTTTTTGAGCCTGATTACACGATTCGTTTTTTCGGTCGTTTTGTGTTTTGTCTTTTTGACACATTGGGTGAGGGGTGTAGAAATGTAGGGAGAATGAAATAACGAAAGCACGTATGAAAACTTTAAGATGTTTTCCGATTGAACTTTGACGTTTATGATTTGACATCCCTTTGAGTAGAGGCGGATGCTTAAAAAATTTAGATAGTGAGATTAGAAATTGTTTTTCATATAAAAATAGGTATAAGCTTTAACAAGAAGTGATGTAAAAATATTTTTAATTATTATTACTGCCTATTTTCAAATAAATGAACCTCAAATTTTTTTAACGTCAAGATCACGAATGTATTTTTTTCGTTGTGTGTAATCACGAAGTCAAAAAGACGAAAGACGAAACGAACGAAAAAACGAATCGTGTAATCAGGCTTACTTTAATTAATTTATTTCACTATGTTGGTAAGAATCTGCGAGCGCAAAAACAATCAGAAACTTGAAATGTCAAGAAAAAGTGAATTATATGAAATTGTGTTTTAATCTGGATTTAAGTACTAAAACTGACCTCCGGAGGGCAGTTTAAATCCAATTGGATTTAAAAAATTGGATTTAAGTTTGGATTAAACGAGTGAATAATATGGGCGTTAGTAAGATTTACCTCAAATCTCCTTCAAATCTCGGAGATTTACCATACAAATTTATTTCGTAAATCTTGGAGCCTGTTTAGATTGGGAAAATTGAGGCCGGACTCGTGAGTCTCATCGTGTCTACATTAGAAAATTTGACGCGCCTCAAAACACATAGAAACAACAACAACTTCAATGTTTTGTGCATTGAAACAACAACAAAACGAGACTCATGAGTCGGATGTTTATGTTTTCTTCATGCCTCACGACATCCCTGACCCCCCACTTCTCTTGTCCAGAAACCGCCGTGAGACCGGTCTCAGCCTTCCCAATCTAAACAGCGTCTTGAAGATTAGAAATTAATCTTGTTAAATCTTCCTAGGACAAATAGTTTTACAAATCGAACTAACCTTTTCTTAAATGGTGCTGAACGATTCATTCGAGACTCGCATTCAGTTCTTCATTGTTTCACACGAATCAAACATTCTGTTTCATTCGCACTTCATAAGAAAAATTGGAACGGCATTTGCATTTTTGAAGGTGCTGTCAAATTGAATCTTTTTTAAATCTTTTTGTGCGGTGGAAACACCAAAAAGATTTATTAAATCTAATCTGAGATAAGCCTTTGGGGGAATCATAGCATAATGCTACATTTACACCTGACGATAATCTGAGATTAAGTAAGATTTACCTCAAATATTCTTTAAATCTCGAAGACTTACCATATAAATATATTTCGATAATCTTGAAGATGAGAAATGAATCTTGTTAAATCTTCCAAGCACAAAAACTTTTACAAATCAAACTAACCTGTTTTTTTATGGCGCTGAAGGATTCATTCATGGCTCACAAAGGAAACATTCTATCTCACTTCCTCTTCGTAAGAAAAAATGAAACACCATTTGCATTTTTAGATCTGCTATCAAAGTGAATCTTTTTTAAATCTTTTTGTGCGGTGGAAACACTAGATAAATAGATTTATTAAATCTGAACTGGGATAAACCTTTGGCGGAAACATAGCATAAGTGGCCTGTCTATATCACTGATCTCTATGACGCTGTTTAGATTGGGAAGGCTGAGACCGATCTCACGGCGGTTTCTGGGCAAGAGAAGTGGGGGATCAGGGATGTCGTGAGGCACGAAGAAAACATAAACATCCGACTCATGAGTCTCACTTGTTGTTGTTTCAATGCGAAAAACATTGAAGTTGTTGTTGTTTCTATGTGTTTTGAGGCACCTCAAATTTTCTAATGTAGACACGATGAGACTCAAGAGTACGGACTCAATTTTCCCAATCTAAACAGGCTCTATGACGCTGTTTAGATTGGGAATAAGGCTGAGACCGGTCTCACGGTGGTTTCTGGACAAGAGAAGTGGGGGGTCAGGGATGTCGTGAGGCATGAAGAAAACATAAACATCCGACTCATGAGTCTCATTTTGTTGTTGTTTTAATGCGCAGAACATTGTAGTTGTTGTTGATTCTATATGTTTTGAGGCGCCTCAAATTTTCTAATGTAGACACGATGAGACTCACGAGTCCGGACTCAATTTTCCCAATCTAAACAGGCTCTATAACCCTGAGGCCACACGAGCCAGTACTGGCTAGCCAGTCGCAATACACTCACATTTTTTTACTTACACATACAAACCTGAGCAACTGGCTCGTCAACTGGCTTGCCTTTTTTGTAGCCAGTTGGGAAGCCAGTAGAGCAGCCAGTAACAGGGTTCGGTAGTACTATTTCGTAGCATATTTGGAAAAATAGGACTAAAACTTAAGTTCACTCACATTTTTTTCACAATATATCAATAAAATAAAAATCGGGAGTCCATGCCCATTCCCTAAGAACTCAAATTTGATAAGCGATCTAAAATGTTCGGAGATGAATAAAGCCGGAACCACACTTTGTCTCGTCTGTTGTGTTTTGTAGGGTCTTATTTCCGTTCGACAAGAAAGCCAACAAAATGGCGAATGAATTGATTAAAGGTTTTTTTGTTGTTGTTTACCATTGTGTATCTGGTTGTATTTTTTATCGCTGCACACGAAAAATAAAACAAGATTTCTTACGATAAATATTATTTTGTGATAAAAATAAGTTTAGGATCTCAAAAACCAACGCGACATATTAGTAATGACAACTAATCTTTGGCTTTTGTTGTTTTATGCTAGTGATGTTGCATGGGGTCAGTGCGTGTGTTTTAAGTTCATTTTTATCTCAACATAAACAGAAGTAGCATGTTAAATACAACAATAATCCGGTATAGTTTCGTATTGTTGTTGTTTCTGACATGCTTCTTTTGTTGTAAACAAAGATAAAATTGTACTAAAAGACAAAGGGTATACGGAATTATACTAAATTGTTGTTGCATTTAACATGCTACTTTTTTAAGCGAAGATAAAAATGCAGTAAGTACTGCGCCTAATAACAGTTTGCAACATGACAGGCTTGCTAAGTGAGCACAGAGTAGATATTTAAAATGCCACTCCACACCACACAGAAAATAGAATGAAGTGGTTCCATCTTTAATCTTGAAAATGTGGTAAATCGTAGTAGTTAAATTTCTTTCCTTAAAATCGGACTAGATTTACTCCATTTGGAGTAAGATCCGAACACTGGTCAGTAGAGAAGCCAGTGTGGCATGCCGCCTACGTCACAGCATATACACGAATAGGAATTTGACAGTTAGTCTGTGTAGCCAACTGGCTAGCCAGTACTGGCTCGTGTGGCCTCAGGGTAATACACTGGAGAGTGTATCGATACAAAAATATTGCTTCCATTTGAAGAATTGTTATATTATGAAGCTGACCACTTTTTTGTATACCAGTATAACTGTATAACATGTAATACAAAGATAATCCATTAAACAGACATCAAATCTCCGTTCGTTTCACCCCCCGAGATCTGTTTTCTAACATTTGTTGTGTTCGTAATTTAAATTCATTCACTAATTTGTAAATGAAACGGAATAACAAACGTAGAGTGTGACAAGGAGGTAAAATCATTAAAAAAAAACGCAGAGTATGCAATCGCATCCTCCTCATCTTATGCTACATTTCCACCTGACGCTAATCTGAGATTTAATAAGATTGACCTCAAATCTCCTTCAAATCTCGGAGATTTACCATACAAATTTATTTCGTAAAACTAGAAGATTAGAAATTAATCTTGTTAAATCTTCCTAGGACAAATAGATTTACAAATCGAACTAGCCTTTTCTTAAATGGTGCTGAACGATTCATTCGAGGCTTGCATTCAGTTCTTCATTGTTTCACACGAATCAAACATTCTGTCTCATTCGCACTTCATAAGAAAAATTGGAACGCCATTTGCATTTTTGAAGGTGCTGTCAAATTTAATCTTTCTTAAATCTTTTTGTGCGGTGGAAACATTAAAAAGATTTATTAAATCTAATCTGAGATAAACCTTTGGTGGAAACATAGCATTAATTATTCATTAGCTGTTTTGCTCAACTTGTTCGCAAACTGCAATGATTTATCTCATTCCACTATGTAATTATACTAAACAAAATATACCAAATGCACACAGTGAATAACTTAAAGATATTAAATAATAAAACAAACTTCCACAAAAATTTATATTTTCATATCATGGTCTGATTCCCTTTCTTCAGATAGACATCTGGAAATAGGGATGGGCGATTTTAATCGATATTAGCAAAATATCGATAGTAAAGATTTCGATGTTTTGCAACATCGATATTAACATCCAAAACATCGGCCTAAAAATCAAACAAAAAGTTAGTACGAAAATGATTGATTCTGCTAATAAAATCAAGATGGAGTGACTTTCATAGTTTTTAAGTCATCTGTAACATTTGGAATTTTTTGAAAAAGGAAATTATCAAAGGATCTTTCAAACCAAACTTCAGAACCACAACGAAACTTTCGATGTGCAAAAAGGCACAGATATAAGTTTAGACATGAACAATTGTATTTATTAGATTTTCTTAGAACACGCTTGGGCAGCTGTCCAGCTAGTCAATGCCCAATTAGTTTAGGCAACTTGTTATTTATAAACGCATTCCAACGATTGCCCAAATGTGACCTCATTTATTCAGTGACATGCCTGTATTTATTCATTTTTGAATGAATTAATGAATTTTAGTACGCTTTGGGACACGTTCAACTAGCTTTTCATTCATTTCAAAACTAGAAAATTAGAAAACCAGAAATATTTGCCTACCTTATTCATTAAACGTGTCTTCTTTGAAATAAGATTTGGACAGCCAATTTCAGGGGCTAAGTTAGCCAATCGGTGCTAAATTTTTATAAATAACATTTTGGAGTTGGACAGGTGTCTAAAGTTAGACATTGCTTGGAATGGGTTTATAAATACCACTTCCAGCCTATCAATGTTGCTTCCATAAAATTTGTTTTGTGTTTATTGGTGCAAAAGAAATATTTTTACATCGATATTCAAGCATTAATATCATCGATGCGCAGCAAGACGCATTTTAAACAAGTTTTTGTACACACTTTTGTAAGCAAAATTATCTTGCAATATCGTTAGATAACAGTGTACACATGAAATACTTGCAATATTGCTTCTATAAAATCTGTGGAAGATATATTTTGCAAAATACAAATTTTAGCATCGATTTCCACGCATTGAAATAATAGATGCTCAGAAAGACCCAATTTACACCAATGCAAGTTTTTGCACACTACTTCGTGTTTTGCAATATCGATATATTCCAAAAAGCCACAGAAAACAGTTTACACAAAATTCCTTGAAATATTCATGCCGATTAGTCAATTCGCAACATTCTGCTCCCCTGGAGTTGACGAGACTCGCACTGGATTCGCGTTCGTGTTTTTTTTAAATTAGTGAACTCGTCGAATGAACTATATTATCGATTCTTGAACTTCCCTACAATTTTCCGAACAATATTAGGTGTGTTTGTTAACGTGAAATTTCTTGCAAATTTTCACAAATGTTCACAATTTGCTGTCAGAAACCTAGGAGAAAAAACCCAAGTTTGGGAAACTTGGTGAAAATTACACATAACCGAACGGGCACATTATCGCTGCTGTCACTTGTTGACATTTTAAACGTCATACACAATCTTAAATTTTACCTGTGCTGTAAGCTGATTTTTAAAGTGAAGAAATTTTTTTAAGTGAAGTAATTTTTGTTGAGGTAAATAAAAGAACATGGAAACAATTGCATTTTATTTGCATTTTTGGGACTATTCACAAAGAACCCATCGGATGGGTATACGCTACCAAACGAGGAGCATTTTTGATATATCCGATGCATTGTAAGTTAAAATTTTTTGATATTTCAGAAGATTGATTCTTAGCATAAGCCAATAACAATTAACCAAGTACTGTGCCGAGATTCAGCTAATCCGAAACCGCAGGGAGTGAGTGAGATGAGTCACTTTTCAATGAAAATCGATTCAGCTAGCAAAAGTGAGTGAGTGAGCGAGTGAAATGAAATGTCAGATTACTCGCCAGGTATTTCCGCAGTGAATTGATGTATGTGTTGGTAAATTTCCAGTTTTGGATAGGTATGTGTGCTTTTCTCAATAATTCTTATTCATGGATAGGAAATGAAATAAAAAAACAACAACGTAGATAAAAACAACTACCCTTTTATTGATTCTTAAATCTTATTTTATTATCGTATGCACATATGTTTATTAAATAAAATTATATTCCAATCACTTTTGACACTATTAAACTTTTTATTTCTCAAGATTGAAAACTCACTTAAACTTTAATTACGACAAAAACAAATATTGAAACAAAAGGTACTCCATTATTAAGATTTCAATGTTTACATTGTTGTATTTGTTATTTTATTTCGCGTCGATAATGAGATGTGAAACGGAATATCAAACGTAACGAGCGCGACAAGGAGGTAGAATTTGGTTCTTTTATATTTACTCTTTGTCTCATGTTCGAAACTAAATTCGAACCTACTCATTTCACTTAAATAGCTGAATCACTTTTGCGAGTGAAGTGAGATGAGTCGGCGAGTAAGGCGAGTCATCTCATCTCACTCGCTGAAATAGCTGAATCTCGGCACTGGTTTCCCAAAACCTCTTAATAAGTAGCATTAGTGGAGTGGTTTCATTCTGATTCAAATCTTAATAAATCGTCAACAAAAATTAAAAATGAAGACAAATTATAAACTTAGCTGTGTCCTTGCAAAACGATAAAAGATAGAAGACATGTACTAAACGTACTAACAGGGCCGGCCCGAGCTAAATTAGCGATCTGCGCAAGCTTCATCATTAGCACCCCTCAATTGCGGTTATTGGTCGAAGAATTAATCTCATTTCCAACGGTGCAGACTTTGAAATGCTTTTTTTTAACGAAGTATCCCCAAGAGACGTAAGAGGTATCCCCAAGAGGCGAGCAAAATCGTGCACTTTGCAAAGATTTTGTGATTTTTTTTTACTGTGGGTGAGAATAGGAAGTTAGGCTCCGACTTATTTTTGGAATAGTAGATATCTGTTTTTGAAACCAGAATAAGAATGGATATCAATATTGGTGTGAGCTATTGAAAAGAACTTAAAATTAAAAAAGTAGGTAGGTAGTATTGGCTTACTTGATACTTGCTCAAGGCGCCCATTGGGTTCAGTGCCCTGCGCATTTGCACCACTTGCACGTACAGCTTGTCCGGCCCTGCGCACTAACATAGATCATATTTCCAATCTACTAAAAAGTTGCATTAGTATTTTTTTGAAAAAAAGTAGAATACAAAATTATTCTTTGAAAATCGAGTCAGCAAATGACAATTCCATTAAAAAAGTCCCAGGAGCAAAATACATACGAAGCTGTCCTGGCCAAACGGTAAAAGATAGAGACATGATCTAAACGCATATACATCATATTTTTAGTCTACTAAAATGCTGCATTCATGTTTTTTTTGAAAAAAGTAAAATACAAAAAAAATCGTCATAGAGTCAACCTATGACAATTTCATTAAAGAGCCCCAGGAGCAAAATACATACGAAGCTGTCCTGGCCAAACGGTAAAAGCTAGAGACATGATCTAAACGTATATAGATCATATTTTTAGTCTACTAAAATGCTGCATTCATGGTTTTTTGAAAAAAAAAGTAAAATACAAAAAAAAAATCGTCATAGAGTCAACCTATGACAATTTCATTATGTATGTATTTTGCTCCTGGGGCTTTTTAGTTAAATTGCTCTCGATTAGTTGTTCGTTTTCAAAAAAAAAAGGAAAATTAATTAGCTTAACTAATACGAGTAGGTTTATATTTTAACATTCAGAATTAAATATTCTTATTAAAACTTACATTTTTGTGCTATCCATGATGATTTTTTGAGAATAAAAGAACAGCAACAGAAGATTCGCGACCCAATTGGCGCGGAAATAAAATGAAAAAGTTTGTATGGAGTGCGAATGGTTTGCGGTTTCAGTAATACCAAATTAGTTGAACTAAATGTCGGTGATGCAGGAATTGTTACCGACATGCGTTCAATTTTCTTTCGGCGAATTCACTAAAAGCTAAAAGTTCGAAAATAAGTTGAATTGGGTCTAAAGCCCATTCGCCGAATTCACTAATAGAGGTGATTACTGCAAAATACATATTTAATATCGATTTTCACGAATTTAAATTATCGATGGTCAAAAACACGCAGTTTACACCATGCAAGTTCACACATTCGTGTGAAACAAGATTTTGAAATATCGGATTTCAAAAAGGGCACACATAACAGCTTAACACCATGAATTGCCTTGCAATATTGATTTTATTAAATTTGTTGATATTCATTAGTGCAAAATACATATTTTAACATCGATTTTCATCCATTAAAATCATTGATGCCTAGAAAGATACCGCTTGCACGCAGTTTTAGCTTCTGTGCATCATTATTTTGCAATATCATTGTTTAAAGTTGAAATGCCTTGCTTATGACTTCATATATTTCATTTGTATAAAAACTTAATTCGATTTTAAAAAACTTAAGCAAAAATATCTGGCACCAGAAATTTTGAAAGTAAAAATACATAAGAGCATAGCATGACGCATTTTTTGCTTTGGGCAAACAAAAAACTTAAACAAAAGCCGTTTTCCTTTGGAGGTGGCGAAGTACTTACGAGTAGATGAAAACCCTAATCTAGTACTACCAACTGCACATGCTCTCATGCGCGAGTAGATACATTTTACATGGGAAAGCAGTTTGATGTGTTCCATTGAAAAAAGCTGGCAAAGTACTTGCAAGTACTTCGCCACCTCCAAAGGAAAACGCCTAAAAACACCTGGAAAAAACATCGATGTTAAGTAGCATCGATGTTTTCGGTTCGATATTAATTGACATCGATGAATGGTCTTCGATGTTGAAATCGATGTTGTTTCAATATCGCACATCCCTATTTGGAAAATACTTTTTTATGTGTAATTCAGACGTCAAATTATGAAGCCGACCACCTAATTGTCATCTTCAAATGGAAGCAAAGAAACTGTTATACATTATAAGGAATACACTATCCAGTGTATTATAGACACTGATCTCTATAATACACTGGATAGTGTATTCCCTTCGAAGTATAACAGTTTTGTTGACTCCAATTGAAGATGACAGGTAGAGGGCAACTTCATAATTTGACGTCTGCTTTCAACAAAAAAATTGATATTTTGATTGATACAACCAAATTGTTTAGTGGTGTGTGGTGTCTAAATAAAAAAATAACAAAATTTCAAACAACAAAAAACAAAAAACAATTAAAACCAACAAAAACTATATTTTTATTAAAAACAAAGTGAAATATTCAATTACGCAAAAATATATAGTAAAATCGAACCAAGTGCTTTCGTAAGTGTATAATTAAAGTGGAGGCGAAGGCGATATCGTGAGTGCATTCACCCGTAAATTGTTTTTGTTTATTTAATAATTAAGAATATTTAAGGATAATTCTTTCTTGGTGAACATTTTACTGGGTCAAGTGGATTAAAACCTTTCCATTTTGTGGGTTGGAAACCCATGCTCCCCGAGTAGAGTGTGAGCTCTAAAAACGAAAAGTAAGTTTTTTGATCATTGAAACAATTATTGTTAAGGATCAATTTTCAAGGAATAAGGAAAAGACAACAAAATGGTGCGACGTTGCAAATATTGCAAAAAAGAAGGTGGGAGTGAAGCCACAAACCAAGGAAGAACTTTTCATAGGTGAGTGTTTATTGATAACAATGTATGTAAATATGTACCTTATAGATAAATATATGATTCTTAAACTGTTTGAATATATATTTTTTTGCTCTAATAAGTTTTGAAATAAAATATTTTACAGATTTCCTTTAGAAAACCCTGCCTTAGTCCAAATTTGGAAGAAGCAACTTAAATTTAATGAGTGCTTTGTCCCCACAAAGTACTCATATATCTGCAGTGACCATTTCGCAAAAGAATGTTTCACTGTGTTTAGAAATAAGAAAGCTTTGATTGCGGGCAGTATCCCTACGGTCTTTTTAGAGCGGAAAGACATTTGTTTTTATTGCAATGCAACAAGAGAATCCAAACCAGGTCTTTCCCTTCGAAAGTATGACTAATTTATATAATTTTGATTATAATATAAATTTTTCCTCATGTTAATGTATTACAGATTTCCTTTGGATAGACTAGAGCTATTGGAGAAGTGGTTGCTGGCCATAAATATGAAGAATTTCAGTCCAACAAAAGACAGCCTGATCTGCAGTGATCACTTCAAACGGACCTGTTTTCAAGAACTGCAAAACCGAAAGAGTTTCAACTTGAGGGTGGATGCAGTTCCATCAATTTTTTGCAAAGGTGTTTACATTTAAATATATATTTGTAAAGCCGTTAATTTTTCTTAGAAGATATTCGAAAAACTAATATACATATTTTTTCTTTAAAGAAATACAGGAACCTGAAGAGGGAACTATATTGGAACCTACGGATGAAACCGTGGAGGAACCTGTTGAGGAACACACGGCAGAATTGGAGAGAAGTTCCGGATATGACGCTGCCCAACTCTTGGTCATGCCAGGTAACTTATGTTTAAAATAATTAGTATCTTTATTTAATATAAACATCTATGTATATACATTTAATTATTTTGCGATAGTAGTGTTTTTATATTCAACTAAACTTAACTAAAACTTTTTTTGTTTTTCGACGAATCTCCTCATTACATTTGTAAATATTAAACACTAACTTAGTTTTAGGAGACAAATTTAATTACGGTGTTTTAAATTACTGGGGCCCTACTATGTTACTCTATTCTACTTTCGAAAGTTGTTTTCAATGCTTGTTTTAAAATGTCATTAGTAAATAATATATAACATTATATTCCAATACTATTAAAATTAGTGTTAAGTCTCTCACAAACTAAGGCGAAATTATTCGCAAAGACCGTTTTTTGTTGTTTTTAGCATTGGGTATCTGCCACAATTTGTATCGTTGCGAATGATTCGCTATGTTTTCGGGTTGGTTTGGGAGAGCCTTTAAGATGTTATTTTTCATATTTTTTAATTGTATTCTGTTTTTAAATTTGATTGTCTTCCGCACGGTTGAGTTGGCTTAACGAACATGTATGGGTCATTCCACGGTTTCGAGTGCTACATTCGTACGCATAAATCTTAAACTTAAATTGCTATTACAATATTAAAAATAAATTAATCCATTATTACCACACTTTTTTTTAAACTAATAAAAAATGGTTTCGGGTTTCACAGACATATCGGTCAAAATACAACTTTATTTTTATTTTATTTATTTTTTGGTGAAATGATAACCTGACAAAAAGTTTTAAAATCTATTTTAAATTTTTAGTAATATTTTCAAAATTGGTTCTTACTTAGTGTCAACAAATCTCATTTACTTGGAAAAATCCTGCGAATTGAGAAAACACAACTTCCATTTTCTGCAAATGTATTTGTCCTAGAAAATTTTTTTTGTGGTTCTCAGCTCAAATTAGCAGCATCTAAAAAGGTGCATACTCAATTTTAAATTTTCACTAATATTTTCAAAATTGGTTCTTAGTGTCAACAAATCTCATTTACTAGGAAAAATCCTGCGAATCGAGAAAACACAACTTCCATTTTCTGCAAATGTATTTGTCCTAGAAATTTTTTTTGTGGTTCTGAGCTCTAATTAGCAGCATCTAAAAAGGTGCATACTCAATTTTTAATTTTCACAAATATTTTCAGAATTGGTTCTTAGTGTCAACAAATCTCATTTACTAGCAAAAATGCTGCGAATCGAGAAAACACAACTTCCATTTTCTGCAAATGTATTTGTCCTAGAAATTTTTTTTTTATGGTTCTGATTTCTAATTAGCAGCATCTAAAAAGGTGCATACTCAATTTTTAATTTTCACTAATATTTTCAAAATTGGTTCTTAGTGTCAACAAATCTCATTTACTAGGAAAAATGCTGCGAATCGAGAAAACACAACTTCCATTTTCTGCAAATGTATTTGTCCTAGAAAATTTGTTTTTGTGGTTCTGAGCTCTAATTAGCAGCATCTAAAAAGGTGCATACTCAATTTTTAATTTTCACTAATATTTTCAAAATTGGTTCTTAGTGTCAACAAATCTCATTTACTAGCAAAAATCCTGCGAATGGATTTTTTTCAAGTCAATATTTTGGGAAAAATCGTACTGGAAAAATCGGGTAATGTAAATGCGTTCTCTTTTATACTTTTCCCAGAGTCTTGTGTGTTCAGCGTTGCCACTAATCGGAGAATTTTCCGAAGCTGATCCAAAAAAAAAAATGCAGCAACTAGATTTATTTTTTTTTCGCAGTAGATATGCATTTCCAAATTTTTATTTGTATTTTCGAAGAAGAAATTAATAATACATAATAAGTGATTGAAAATACATACATAGTTTGCTACACAGCTCATATGCAAGGCACTTAAAGGTTGGGTTTCAGGAGAAAAAACAACAACAATGATGATGAAATTATTTGTGGGTTTAATTTTGTTGAATTAAATTTTTTTTTCGTAAAACCAAAAAGTATTTGATTGCCAGTAGATGTGTTTTACGAAAAAAAATGCAATAGGCAACGCTGGTCATAATATGCCATCTACCTCTGAATGCAAAATGAAAGAGACAGCAATAAAGTATGAAGAGGACAGGAATAGAAATCGGACTGGAAAAATCGTATCATATCGTTTCATGTAAGTCGGCATTTACACCACCCGATTTTTCCACACACGATCTTTTGTTCATGGGTCAAAGGGGTAGAAAGTGAGGGGTAAGGACCAAATCGTCCGTTCCTGGCAAACTCACACGATTTTTCCAGTATGTTTGCGTTCTCTTTTTGACTTTTCCCAGAGTCTTGTATGTACAGTGTTGACCAGCGTTGCCACTAGTCCGAAGTTGATCCAAAAACAAAATGCAGTAAGTAGATTTATTTTTTTTCGCAGGAGATATGCATTTTCATATTTCTATTTGTATTTTCGAAAAAGAAATTAATAATAACAGATAATTGATTGAAAATACATACTTAAAACATTACCTAAGATCTTGGACTGCGAATAAATTTCTTAAGGCAATTCCAAACGCAACTAATTCTGGCTTAATTTTTTCGACAAAGTAAATAAACGATGCTATCAACAATTTCAAAAAGAAAACATGGCCCCGTCAGGACGCATTTCACAAAACAGATAAAGACAAAGTTCGCTCAAATTTAAACGTTTTAAGCACCATAAACAAGAAAATGGGTTTATTTTTATGAAAATTGATGTCATTCGACGATCAAGCAAATTACGCATTTAAAAAAATAATTTCAGAATTCACGACCATTTGAAATTTTAGTTTGATATACGGCTCATATACAATGCACTCAAAGGGTGGGTTTCAGGAGAAATAACAATAACAATGATGATGAAATTTTTTGTGGCTTTAATTGTTTTGAATTTTAATTTTTTGTTTAAAACCAAAAAGTATTTGATTCGCAGTAGATTTATTTTAAGAAAAAAAATGTAATAGGCAACGCTGGTCTTAATATGGCACCCACCTCTGAGTGCAAAATGAAAGGGACAGAAATAAAGTGTGAAGAGGATAGGGACACAAGTCTGACTGGAAAAATCGTTTCATATCGTTTCATGTAAACATTTCACCCGATTTTGGTAAAAATCGTACTGGAAAAATCGGGTGGTGTAAATGCCGACTAAACATTTCACACGATTTTGGGAAAAATCGTACTGGAAAGATCGGGTAATGTAAATGCCGACTTACCATACAAATTTATTTCGTTAGTCGGCATTTACACCACCCGATTTTTCCCAAAATCGTGTGAAATATTTACATGAAACGATATGAAATGATTTTTCCAGTCAGATTTCTTTCCCTGTCCTCTTCATACTTTGTTGCTGCCGCTTTCATTTAGCATTCAGAGGTAGATGGCATATTAGGACCAGCGTTACCTATTGCATTTTTTTTCGTAAAACACATCTACTGGCAATCAAATAGGCACTTTTTGGTTTTACGAAAAAAAAAATATAATTCAACAAAATTAAAACCACAAATAATTTCATCATCATTGTTGTTGTTTTTTCTCCTGAAACCCAACCTTTTAGTGCCTTGCATATGAGCCGTGTAGCAAACTATGTATGTATTTTCAATCAATTATATGCTATTCACCCCGATTACATAATCCGGCGAATAGGTTGCGGATCCCATCCGACAGAATTTAAGAGCTTTTAGTATTAGAAAATCCGCTGGTGAAAAACTGAAGGAATGTCGATAACATAGTTTAAATATTTTTAGATTAGTGAATACTTAACCCATCCGCGTTCCATATAACTTTTGACATTTTAAATCCGCATCAAATTTGTTGCGGATCCAAATTAAAACATTTGTTTTCCTGATAAGTTTTGACAAACAAATATGAAAAAGAATAAACTGAAAGTTGAAATTAAAAAAAAAAGTTAATCAATTAATTAATAAATTAAATTTTTGGCCCAGCTATAATCAAAGTTGTAGTGGGCTGGGCAGAACATAACAAAGTACATAGAAGCTAACCTAAGAAAAGGGTCCACTTTCGCCCGCATTTGAATGGCGTATCTATGTGTGCGTTCTTTTTCTAGCATGTAATATGTAGGTACCTATCTATTAAGTCAGTATTTCCATTGAAACATTTTTTAAAATGACGATATTTTTTCATACTAACCCCGAGGCCACACGAGCAAGTACTTGCAAGCAAGTTGCAATACATACAAATTTGTTTACTAACACAAACAAACCCAAGCTACTTGCTTATCAACTGGCATGCAAGTTTTGAAGCCAGTAGTGAAGCAAGTTGGGAGACAACAAGTGGAATGCAAGTGGAAAGCAAGTGGGAGGCAAGTGGAATGCAAATTACGAATTTGACAGGCAGTGTATGTAGCCAACTTGCTTGCAAGTACTTGCTCGTGTGGCCTCAGGGTAACCCCGAGGCCACACGAGCAAGTACTTGCATGCAAGTTGCAATACATTCACATTTGTTCACTAACACAAACAAACCCAAGCAACTTGCTTATCAACTGGCATGCAAGTTTTGAAGCCAGTAGTGAAGCAAGTTGAGAAGCAAGTTGGGAGACAAGCAAGTGGAATGCAAGTGGAAAGCAAGTGGGAGGCAAGTGGAATGCAAATTACGAATTTGACAGGCAGTGTATGTAGCCAACTTGCTTGCAAGTACTTGCTCGTGTGGCCTCAGGGTAAGATAGTTCAAAACAAAATGGTAGACCAAGGCAAATGTTGAAATGTCCCGACGTCGTTTTTTCGCCAAACTCCATATGGACATACAAAAAAACGCAGCTAATAATACTACGTTTTCACCGAACATTAAACCGAGATTTAATAAGATTTACTTCATATCTTCTTTAAATCTCCAAGATTTACCATACGAATTGTTTTCGTTAATCTACAAGATTAAAAATTAATCTTGTTAAATCTCCCTGGAACAAATAGTTGAACAAATCGAACTAATCTATTCTTGTATGGTGCTGAGGGATTCATTCGTGACCTTAGAATAAAAAATATAAGGAAGCGCCATTTGTGGAAAAAAGTGAAGCATTTTTCATAATAGTGTTTGCTCTCACAAACACAAATACATTCCTAAAGGGACGGAGTGATTTTTAATGGCAACTTACTAGGGCGCCATAACAATCATTTGTTATTTTCTGAATTTATTTTTCTTTTCAGTGGTATGTTTAAAAAAATACTTACTTTTTTATGATAACCCTCTAAGGCACCGATAAAATGTTTTAATATCTACTTTCTTTAAAGTTGTGTTGTTTCAGTGGAACATTATAGATTTTCTTAGTTTAATTTACGCATTGTCATGAAAGAAGGCTCTCCAAAACCAACGTGAATCATAGCAAATCATTCGCATCGATAAAAAATTGGCACCCCAAATGTGGCTTTACTTCATCCACTTTCAGAATGGTCATCCTTTTACCACTCGACTTTCGGAAACCTTTTAAATTTTAATTAACATTAAAAAAATGCACTAATAACTTCACTACAGAGAAAATTGAGCAATATTCTGAAGATGCACATGTTAACATAAATATACGAACTCCAAAGGTACAAAATCGATTTAATGACAAAAATAATTTCCTGATATAAAGGGCGCTTAGCAAATAGTTGCGCCTTACAACCACCAATAACAAAAAAAATACGTCCCTGTTTCACAGAATCGCAGTTTGACATTACTAGTATCCCAAATTAAAACCGAAAAACCATGTGCAAGTTTTCAATTAATTTATTAATTTTCTTAGTTTATTTAAAGTTTAATCACTTAAAATGTGTTACTTGATTGATGATTAATGAAATTATGATCAATTCACATCGCTTTCTTTGAGAAAAATATGATAAAACTCACTTGTGAAAGGAAATGATAGTTGTGCGCCTTATTCTTGCTTTATATACACAATTTAACACTGCACTTCATATTTTTGTATTGTTATTAGTAAGTATACATACATTTCTACGTAAATCACTCCAAACTATTTGTTTTTTTCCAACAATTAATGATTTATTAATGTTTTTAGTCTTGTATCACTTTTTGTTTACTTTTTTTCTTCCATTCAGTCACCGATTTGACATTTCGGGCATACAGTTTTCTGCTTCATTCACGTACACTGTATATGTGATATACACCAGTTCCTTTACTTCTTCTTCTATGTTCGTGACTGGATTCAGTTCTCCATTGTTTGACACAAAAGAAACATTCTATCTCACTTCCACTTCATAAGAAAAAATGGAACCCCTTTTGCTTTTGAAGTGTGCTGTCAGAGTAAAAAAACACGGACAATCAGCGTCTTGAAATATAATTTTGTGTTTAATGTATGATTATTTCCTATTGAATAACTATACAAAATAACTATCCACGTGAAATTTGGTTTAATTTTTATACGGCAGATTAATTTTTGCATTGTATCCTTTCCAAATGAGAGTTGAAATTTGAAGGCAGTGTTGGTATTTTGTGAAACCTAATGATGGGATTTTTCCCAATTGTAGTTTTTCTATGTATTTTATAATAGGCGGTGCAAAAAAGCAGGATAATAAATATAAAATAACTACAGCCATAGAAGTAAAATCTTAATTGTTTTTTTTTTTTTGCAAGATTGATGCCTGGTTTCTATTTATTCTTGTTCCTTGTTCCTAGGAATTGAGGAGAATTTGTTTCTCTTTTTATACCTACACTCTGGGAATATCCAATGATGAACAAACGAAATTCCAGGAAATCTTTGATTAATGCCGGATTTACACGAATGGAAAGCTGCCAGTATAATGACAAAAAGAATGAATTTGTCCATTCTTTTGTTGTTGATTTTCTCATTATACTGGCAGTTTTCCAACCATGTAAATCCGGCATAAATTGTGCTAATCAAACAGAATCGGCGAATAATACTACGTTTTCATTAGGCCAAATGAGGTAATTTCGTTAAAAATTTCCAAATTCAATACGAAATCATCTCATTTCCCATACAAATTCACATTTCGAAATGATATAATTTCAATCAAATTTGCACGAAAAGCTCTGAAAAGGTTTTGTATGAAAGTGTCACATTTCGGCTTTAATGAAAACGTAGTATTATACTACGTTTTCATTAGAGCCGAAATGAGGTATTTTCGCAAATCACGGAAAAAGTTTTTTCATTTGTAATTTGGTAATTTCGTTTGACAGCTCATTTCATTTTTAAATTTAAACTTGCTGTTATTCACTCTTTGTTGTTGTTTTCTTTTGTCTCCTTCCATTGCGCTTTGACGTTTTCATACAAAACCTTTCCAGAGCTTTTCAAACTGTGGGTTATTGGGTGTGTTCGTTAGGTTTAGACTTAATTTTCAACCTAATTTGATTTGTAAAAGATGGCCTTTTTGCGTTGAAAACAGGGAATAGAGTAGAGAAAAAATACACAAGCAAAAGGATAAACGGAGATAGGTATATAACACTCTCGTCGCACTGGGATCCTGTTTGTTTTATTATGATAATCTAATCAGGATCAGATTTGGGGGATAATAAAATACAGCTAATGATAATCAACTGGAATAATGATTGATTAAAGTTGACAAGGTGTGAACAAACTGTCTTTCACAGGCCCTGGGGGTCAATTCTCGATCTGTGAAACTGATGTGAAATGAAAACCAACTTATCATTCAGTTTTCACAGAGTTTTATCATTTTATCACTTCACAAACACGTGGAAGGATTCCCGAACTCATTATGAGAAACAGCTGTCAAAGTGAGTACTAAAAAGTACTGAAATGAAAAAAGCCACCTCTTGCTCATAGAAAAAGATGATTGTGACGTCATAGAAAGACCAAGATGGCGACTTGGGTGTATCAAATGTGAAAAATTTGTTTCTGTTTATCATTTTTCTTTTCATAGGTTTTCACAGAAGGAATTGATTGTGATAAAAGAATCATCATATGAAAACAATTGTTTTCATTTTTTCACACTTAGAGAATCGCAGTTGGCGTGAAGGGGTTATCATATTTATCACTTCACAGTTTCACAAATCGGGAATTGACTCCCTGGTCAAATGTAGGTAATGAACTAACATTCATTTTAATTTAATTTTATTAGCTTAACGGACTTACCGCGATAGTTGTTTTTAAAATCGCTGTATGGTTATACCCATGGCCGCAGCCAGGATCAAACGTATGGGTGAGCTCAAGGTTTTTTTGGGTGAGCTCACATTTTTGTTTATAAAAATCATAACATGTTAAATGCCTGGTACTGGGTACTGAAAAAAGCGTTCGAGCATTTCTGGAAATATCCTGTAGAGTTGTTTGACAAATAGCAATAAATTCTCAGTTTGTGTGATCTTTTATGTGGAATTTAAATATTTCAAGTTGATTTACTATAAACAGTAAAATTTTCTAAAAATAAAATTAAAAATTAAATATAAAACACAACTTCTTAACCTTCATTTAACAGCCTTTTCAATTGAAGCCAGAATGACATTTCTTGGCGTGAAAAGTAGAAAAAAAGCTATTGGATCTGATTTAAAAAGCGAACAAAATAATCTTAGGCCTGGTTCACACAAGGTTGTACCACACGATTTTTTGCAGTATAACTGCCTGAACAGAATGCAAGACGGAGCTGGAATAGATGTCAAAAATGTTGCAGCCGGAGCTGCAAGAGTTGAACAATTTTTAACTTTTACTGCAGCATTTTTGACATCTATTCCAGCTGCGTCTTGCATTCTGTTTAGGCAGTTAATCCGTGCGAATAAGCAGTGGCGTATATATTTTACATAGAGCCTTTCACACAACGTTTGAACGGCAAGAAAACGTACTCAGCTAAGTACTTTTATCGAATACTCAACGGACTTATAAAAAAAGGCGAATAAACTGCGACGTATCGTCTTCCAGTGGCGTATAGTTTTATATAGTCTCGTTTACACGGTTTAGATCAACGTTGGGTATTTGTTCGTTGGCATCGAATGAGCTTCAGTGGAGAGAAAAGCCGATGTACACAAAAAAAATTAATCGACCGATATGGTTGATTTAAAAAAAATACAACTCCGGTGATACTCATTGGATCTTGTAGGTTTGAGTCTTAAAATAAAGAAGAGGAATGAGACAATAAATATGCGTTTTTAGTTTTTCAAAATTATAAAAATTTTCATCAACATTTGAATTTAGAATGAAATAAGTGGAATTGATTTGAATTTAGTATGAAAATGTTTGCCCCTCCCCAATGATTTTTTTTGTACACAATATAGCCCGTTATGTCGTTCTTTAAAGGCTTTAACCTTGAAGATCCAATCAGTAGAACGGGAGCTATAATTTCTTAAAGCCATCCATATAAAATTTTAATAAAAAAATTCCATGTAGATAACGGGATCTTCTCGTCCAAACAGGTAATTTCAATGCAATTGTTTTGATTTTTCGATCAATTTAAAATCAAGATTGTGTCGCTTATATAATAGGATAATGAATGAGGTATCAAAATAACCGTAATCTATTTATATGTGATATTTAAAAACAGCAATAAAATTCATCAATGCACTAAAGAGATATAAGTTCATATGTGAAAGCGTTCAAATATTGCCGTTATCTCCGTCCGACGGTATTTTAGGTCTCTTATTTTTTTAATTTATATTTAAATCAATAATTTCTATCATCCGTTCAAATTTCAGCTTTCTAGCCCTTTCCCTTAAAAAGATAAAAAATACTTCACAAATTCAAACTCTTTCCATTCATTTTCATGCAGCTATTCGAGTTTTAAACGAATAAATATAAATATCGTGTGAACACCCGATATTTGTTCGGTAAAAACCGAATGCGATACAAAACGTGCGGTACAATCTCGTGTGAACCAGGCCTTACACTTATCGAATCGGTTTTTCAGATTGCCATTTAAAACGGTCGTAAAGAGACCTACTTTTACTATTATTGTTACTATTGTTGAATGTTGAATGAATTTATATGTGTTTTGCGTGTTCCATATTTTTTCATAATCGGAACACACTTTTGACTGAAAAATATCAGATCATGTGACGGGCAACATAAGCACACAAGAGAAGAGAAAGAACCGAAGAGTCCCCGGTTTGCTGACGAAGAAATCAAAGTGTGCAGAATTAAACGGAGAGATTGGTATTGTGGCATAAGTAGATTTCAAGCATTAGCCGCATTTTATTATCCACATGATCTGATCCGGATCAATTTCTAACACGCGATTACAAAAACAACATGGGATCCTGCTTTTTATCTGGATCTATTTCAATGATCCAAAAATGACTATTGTGAATGTTTCTCAATAGTGCCAAGAAAAGAGGCAACAGATGCATGACAAATAAAAAAACGTAAGGCAAAAAGAGACGGGTATATAACTAAGATGCTCTGTCTGTTTTATTTATCATGATCTGATCCGGATCAGATCATGAGGATAATAAAATGCGGCTATTACTTCAAAGCAAACAAATATTTTGTCTGAAAATGAAAACTTGGAAAATCTTAAAATACCTTAGACATTTTTTGGGTGAGCTTAACTTATTTTTGGGTGAGCTGAGCGCACCCTAGCGTGTTATAACCCGTGACCACGAAAAGTGGAAGTTTGTCGAAACGTCAGGTTTTCAATTCAATTTTTTGAATAAAGAACTATCGCGGTAAGTCCGTTTAGTAAGTAAAATAAAATTAAAGTGAATAGTTACAATCGCGATTGTTAGAGCTTAAAATCTAAAATCAATACTTGCTGATTAGCGATTTCGATAATTAACAACTCAAACTATGGATTCATTGACTAAAATTATGGTTAATAAGCACATTTTCGGATTTAAGCCTAGTACGCAGATCGAGAAAAAATTTTTCTCCCATATAAAATTTTTCCCAGGACAAATTTTATCTCGTTTTTTTTTCCAAGCGGTACGCAGCTCCAGCGCAAAATTTGACACTTGACACCGCTGTACGAGAAAAGGTAAAAAAAAGTTTCCACTTAATTTTGCGCGGAAAAAGAATGCTCGAAGCATTATTTTTCCGGACAAATTGTGACGTTTTATATATATTTCGCTTTTTATATACTAAAATCATCTCCCTGTTTCATTCTTTCCATTTATAAGACGTTGTGAGGACGCAAAACTGAAATAAATATAAAATGCGTACAGAAAATGATGACATGGAATGAGAATAGAATTAATTGAACAGCTGTTTTAAATCAGTCAGTGGCGTAGCTAATGAGAAAGGGTACAAAAGGGCCACATTTCAGATACAGAAAATATTTGTTTCAATAAAAAATTTAAAATGATTCCCAAAACGAGTTGGCAATTTTAATTGGATCTTGGGAGCAGTGGAAAAATGTGAACATTTCTGATGGTTTTTTTAATCCATCGACATCAATGGAATTTGACAGTTGATGGCTTGAAAGATGAAGAACAAATTATTTTGACGGAAAAAGTTAATTTGATCCAAATGTCAAAAAAGTGCCCTTATCCACTTTTTCCCGGAGAAGTAAAAAACCTTCAAAAATTTCAGAATTTTTAGTGGTTTTTTATTCCATTGACATCGTGGCAATCCTTCAATATATTTTGACAGGAGACAATCCTTCAATATATTTATTTGGGAGACAAACTACCTATATTTTGACGGAGAAAGTGTATTTTGATCCAAATGTAACCAAATTGCCCTAAAATCGACTTTCCCAGAGAAGTAAAAGCTGAAAATTTCAGATCTTTTAAAGGTATTTTCATCCATCCACATTATATTGTTCACCATCAAGCGCATGCGTTCAATTTTTCTTGATCTGTAAATGCTTTGAAGGAATATGATTTCTGTACATGCAAAAGTTTCAAATTTATGTTAATTTAAGGAAATTTTATAATTTTTCAAATTTATAACTACGCTACTGTTCTCATTTGACTTTTGTTTTTATCTCTACGCCTTCAGAATTTGTCTCGAGAAAAAAAATGTAGAGATAAAATTTGTCTTTGCTCGATCTGCATACTAGGCTACCATTCACAATTGACCATTGATAAAAGATGATTAGCAGTGAACAAATTGGCCCTTAATCTGTTTATCTCGTGTAGAGAATTAATTTTGGTTGTAGACTCGGGACATGGGTAGGAAGTAAGAAATAGAAATCGAATAAGAACGGGAAGACAATATACAAAATTATAGGCAGTTCGAGGGAGAACAAAAAAGGGCAATTTTGTGACATGAAGGAAATAGAAAGAAAAGCATTTTGTATAGAATATAATAACCTGAAGGAAATATGTAGAGAGAATGGATTTTTTGCTTTGACATATAAATATATCAGCTGTGAACTGATTTTTTTGTTGTGGGTGCGGTTTTCAGGGAATGTAAAAAATTTTGTATGAAAAATACAAACCTATAGCCGTGGTTGCCACTTAAGAGAATTAGTTTATTAATTGTGAGGAATATTTTATTTCTTAGTTCTAATCTTAAAATTGTACGTGAGTACCTAATAATGGAAAATGAAACATATATACATGTCGTCACCCTTATGCTAGAAATATGAATGTGCACAAATAAAAATATTGCGACATCGATTTCGAAAGTTCTTCTTGATTATAACAGAATCTTAAATCAATCAATCAGAATCTTAAGTCATGGAATATCGGTAAATCAATAAAACTAGCTAACCATCTCGAAAAAATTTAATTTGCACGTTCATGCTTCTGGCATAAAGGGGACGATATATAATGTCAATAATATAGCTATAGACATAAAGGTAGAACTAGAATAGTCGGAAGCCAACTTAAGTGGTCGTACGAAACCGATCGAAAACAAGAAATTCATATGACGCGCACATAATTGCGAAGTGGAACTTATCGTTTAGCTTTCGTTAACTTTTGCCGTCGGACGGAAGAGCGCTCACCGACCGGTCTTTCGTAAGTGGGCGAATGCAAAATCAAAATGGTGGAGGCAAACTAAAAAAATTTCGCACTTGGTGCATAGTTTTTCGACTCTTTTTTTCTGTTTTTGCTATATGAGTGAAGTAAAATCTTGAATTTTCTTTTAATTTAATTTTTATCACATCGAATTTTAGTGGTTTCGCAAAATAAATAATTAGAAGCATGTGTCACTCTGTGATGTGAATAAGTATGTGAAAATTAACATTGAACAAAAAATTATTAACATTTTTTTTCCAGTGCATTATGGGTGACTTAAGAAACTGACGTTTCGGAAAACTACTTTTCGGTCGGTTTTGACATTAGCTTCCGAAAGCTTCCACCTATTCTCGTTCTACCTTAAGGATGTTTCAATCGTTGAAATTTATCGAAAGGTAGTAAAATTAAGAAGGGAATTCATGCAACGTAGTAAAACCATCATAAACATCGAAGTTAAACAAAGGAGAATGAGCAAATTTGTATGAAACATGGGCGTGAGCGGCCAAGAATGGTTTTGTTATTTTTGGATGTGTTTTAGTCCTACAATCACCGTGCAGAAATTTTTTCATTGCGGTGTACTTCAAAACCGAAAAATATGCATTTTTGTTCTATGACCTTAATAAAGTTTTACTAAGTTTCTGGCTTCTGACCAATTCAAAAATAGAAAAAGAAAGTGGAACAAGAAATCTAGACAGTCTCAAGAATATTTTGTATATAAAAATTGCCATATAACATCATTAATAAGAACATTTACCATAAAACTATAATATTACAATCCTCACAATATTCAAAAATCCTGAGTAAAATAATATGTTTAAAAAAATTACAAAGTTGTTGAAATACGTAGGTACTGGGTCTGTTTACACCCGTAATGCGTCCTTGGGATATTCTGAAACCCCGTTAAACACACTAATACAGTATCAGTAGACGTAATGAAGTTAGAATAAAGCATTTAACCCACTAAAAATATAATCACTATGCAATATTGCTCAATGCAATTGCTTTAGGTATGTAAACATTGAAATATCTTCTTTTCTAAATGAAATGCAATGTAACGTCCATAGTGAAAGTTGTTCTTGAGTAGCATACCTTTCATTTGACACTAATTTCATTAATGGCCGCTAACGCCCAAAAATGCCCATTCTCCTTTGCCGATGTTGACTATATTATTTTTGTTTAGTGCATTTTTATCTTCACTTAGCAAAAAGTAGCATGTTAGGCACAAAAACAATTTGGTATAACTCCGTATTGTTGTTGTATTTAAAATGCTACTTTTTTCAAGCGAAGAAAAAAATGCACTTAAAAACAGGGTTATTTACAATAGTTTAACAACGTATCCATAAGTAACCTCATTATAAAAAAATCGATTACAATATAGGAAGGTATCAATTTTATATTTGTTAAATGTGAAGTGAAAATTTTTGTATCGAACTGTGAACTAATAAGGTAAGTAAGTATAAGTATACAGTTTCTCAACGAAAAAATATATGCATTAAGCATTCAAATTTTGTTGAGTTTTTTTTTATGTTAAATGTTTTTAAACAATTGTAAATTAACCCAAAGAAAGTAAATTTTACCCTCAATACGAAAGATGTTGATGCAAAACAATGTGATTGACATCCTTTTGTGAAAAAAATCTTACATGTAGCATTAGTGTTTGCTTTTTCTGGAACTGTCTTTTCAGTATGCCCTCATATCGTGCACTAACGCCCCTACTAATATAAATACAGTGACTTTTTTCACAAACAAAATTTCTCACCAGTAATTTTTTATTCAATTTTAAGAACACCATAACCCAAAATAAAGAAATATATTCTACCCGACTTTCGCGTAAGAATTATCACAACAAAAACATAAATGTTAAAAAAGGAGCCAAGTTCTTATGTGTACAAGAAACCTGTGCGTAAAAAGTCAGCCAAAAAAAGTAATGAGATCTAAAATATATGCCAAGTTTTAAGTTCATGAAGTTTAATATCAAATATCTTAAGAAGAGTAATATCGAAACAATTCCAAATCATGACAGAAATTTGGTAGTTAATGATTACTGATTAAAATTTTGTGGGTTCACTGGTCAAGTTTTCATACATTTTAAATTTGTGATTAAGTAAGTATTTAAGAGAAAACTTGCCAAGTAAATCCACCAAATTTTAATCAGTAATCATTAACTACCAAATTTCTGTCATGATTTGGAATTGTTTCGATATTACTCTTCTTAAGATATTTGATATTAAACTTCATGAACTTAAAACTTGGCATATATTTTAGATCTCATTACTTTTTTTGGCTGACTTTTTACGCACAGGTTTCTTGTACACATAAGAACTTGGCTCCTTTTTTAACATTTATGTTTTTGTTGTGATTTCACTCCTTTTTGCAAAGATTTATTTTGCCAGGTGAAAGTAATAGCAATTCTGATAAAGTGGGTGGATGGCATCCCCCCCCCCCCCCCCCGAATGGACAATTCCAAATTTTCGATTTTTTTCCTTTCTAAATACTTCAAGTCCTACCGACCTACCAACTTTCATCGTTCTACAACAATCGATAGTGCTCCATATAATTTATAAGAATTTTTAAGAATGTGGGTGGATGCCACGCCCCCTGAATGCAAAATTCCAATTTTTCAATTTTTTCTTTCTTAGTACTTTAGCCCTACCGACCTACCAATTTTCATCGTTTTACAACAATCGGAAGTGCTTCATATAGTTTATAAGAATTTTTAAGAACAGGGGTCGATGCCACGCCCCCTGAACTGAAACTTCCAATTTTTCGATTGTGTTTTCTTCTAAATACTTCAAGGCATACCAACCTACCAATTTTCATCGTTCTACAACAATCGGAAGTGCTTCATATAATTTATAAGAATTTTTGAGAATGTGGGTGGATGCCACGCCCCCTGAACTGAAAATTCCAATTTTTCGATTTCTTTATTCTAAGTACTTCAAGGCGTACCGACCTACCAATTTTCATCGTTCTACAACAATCGGAAGTACTCCATATGATTTATAAGAATTTTTAAGAATGTGGGTGGATACCACGCCCCCTGAATGCAAAATTCCAATTTTTCAATTTTTTTCTTTCCAAGTACCTTAAGCCCTACCGACCTACCAATTTTCATCGTTCTACAACAATCGGAAATGCTCCATATAATTTATAAGAATTTTTAAGAATGTGGGTGGATGCCACGCCCGCTGAACTGAAACTCCCAATTTTTCATTTTTTTTCTTTCTTAGTACTTCAAACCCTACCAACTTACCAATTTTCATTGTTCTACAACAATCGAAAGTGCTCCATATAATTTATAAGAGTTTTTAAAAAAGTGGGTGGATGCCACGCCCCCTGAATAGAAAATTGCAGATTTTCGATTTTTTCCTTTGTATGTACCACAAGGCCTACCGTTTTGCGAAATTTCAAGTTTCTACGATGTCGGGAAGTGCTCCATAATTTTGATGATCTGTCAGTGAGTCAGTCAGTCAGTGAGTCAATGAGTCAGTGAGTCAGTCAGTCAGTCAGTCAGTGAGTCAGTGAGTCAGTGAGTCAGTGAGTCAGTGAGTCAGTCAGTTACGGTTTTTGCGATTTTTGAAGTCCTATATCTTGGGAACTACTAATGCTAAAGAGTTGAAATTTGGTGAGCCACCTGTGTTTGATCAGTTCAGCAAATACTCCGAATTTGAAGTTTCTGACTTTATTGGTACTGAAGTTAGAGGGGGGTTGAAAATCGCCTGAGTTTGTTCCTGTAAAAAGGGTGTAGTGCCGCGAACTTGGCTGGGCACTACCGTGCCCTTTGATTAATGTTTTTCCTTTTTCATATTTTTTTGTCTCACCACCAATTTATGTTGTCGATAAAAAACTACACATTTCCTTTTTTCTCTCAAAGTAACTGTAGGCATATTAAGTTTTAACTTCTGACCTTTCCTTTATTGTTATACCTACATAAAAGCGAAAATAAAATAAGAACAATTTTAAGATGAATGTCAACAATAGGCGTGTTTTATTGGGAAATATTATAGCTAGCACTGTAAAATTTTCCTCAGCAAACAACAACAAATCCTGGAAAGTATCGATAAATAAATCAGTAAAAATGTCTCTTTGTTGCTGTTTGCCAAGGGAAATTTAACTGTGCTAGCTATGCATTTCCCAATGAAACACGACTAATGTCACATTTTGTTGAAATCGTAGTGATGATGTTATTTCAACCATGAAATATGTTAACAAATAACATTGGCTATGATTTACATGCATTGGTTTTATCTAGGCCTTTGGATTTAAAAAGGAACAAATAGAAGTAAATATTAGCTGCGTTTTTTTGTATGTCCATATGGAGTTTGGCGAAAAAAACGACATCGGGACATTTCAACATTTGCCTTGGTCTGCCATTTTGTTCTGAACTATCTTACCAACAAACATTTGACATTTCTATACAAATTATCGATAACACAACGACAATGGTAGTCTGGCAATACCGTTTTATCGGGACAAAAGTTAACTCCAGTTAATTATCTGGACTTAGCTAACTCTATATGGACATAGTTATTGTTGTATTTAACATGTAAATTGTTTTGCTTTGTTGTCGTTTTTTTCACACAATTTTATCTGGACATGCAAAAAAACACAGCTATTATTTATAAACACTAATTTTACATTAATTCCAGATCAATTCTTATTTAATTTTTAACCTAGATTTATTTTAATCAAAGTTATTTCAAATTAAATTTGAATTTATCTTCTTTCACCAAATTTAAAACTCGTACTGTTTTAATTACCTTTCATACTTCATTAAAAAATAATATAAAAATTTAACAAAGTGGCGATTATGGTTGAATGCATGATTTTGTTGTTGCAACTTTACAGTAATATTTCGGTTGCAATTGATTATATACATAACTACATATATTTTATAAATAATTTGTAACCATTTTTTGAACTTGTGTTATTATTAGTCTTGATGTTCAGTACCTTGACAGTCGCATTTTGATCGTGTATAGGGCTGGCCACGATACCAAACCAAACGAGACTTTTATTGGTATCGTCTCGGTATCGCTCAAATTGAAAAATGTCGGTATCGTCTTGGTATCGGTCTCGGTCTCGTAATACTAAGTCTCGTCTCGGTATCGTATGACTAAGTTTGGTATCGGTCTCGGTCGCATTCAGTGTAAATAAGAACTCCTAAGGTTTCTTCCACATCGCTTACAAGCCGTTTACGAAAATTATGAAAATTTCATCCCAATCGTATAAGCAGTTCCCGAGATACACAATTAAAAATAGGTGTGGCAGTGGGTGTATTTTACTAAAATCGCTTCCTTAGCCTTCCTCTAGCTAAAAATAAGTAACTTTGAGAATATCATGCAAATCGTTGCCGTTTTCGAGACACCAAGAACAAAAAGTAATCACTCAATACTTATATTCAAAAATCCATTTTTCTGCCGATACCAAACGATACCACCGAGAGTCTCGGTAAATTTCGGTACTTAAGGTTTGGTATGGTCTCGGTTTGGTCTCGGTATCGTTTTGAGTGTTTTGAAGCTGGTTTGGTCTCGGTATGATTTCGGTTTCCGATATCGATACCAAACGATACCGAGACTTTTCTTGTATCGTGGCCAGCCCTAATCGTGTATATAATTTTAATTTTAATTTGTGATTAATTTGTTTGTGAGTGATTTGTGCTTGTGCATCGATTAATTTTTGTTAAAACTACCATCATCATCAATTTGACTACCGAAAGGAGAAAAAAAATCAACAACAGTAGTGCAGTGTTTAGTGAGTTTTTGGTTTCAGGAATAAATCCATAGGGTGTTCCTCTTTACCTTCTTGCTAACTTTTTTTCTTGCTAACTTAATTATTTGCTTTTTAACTTGCTTACTTAAATATTTACTTGCTTACTTTATTATTATTTATTATCTACTTGCTAACTTCATTGATTACATAACTATTGATTAGATTATTAAATTATTTATTTGCCATCTAAATTATTTACTTGCCATATTAATTATTTACTTTTTTCAACTTAATTAAACTCTTTCTTACTAAATTATTTATTTGCTTATTTAATATTTTCTTGCATTTACTTAACAATCTACTTTCCATCTTAATTACTCACTTGCTTTCACTAAATTACATTCTTGATTACTTAACTATCCACTTGCTTAGTTAATTATTTACTTGCCAACTTTTACTTTAATTTCTTTTACTAAATTATTTTATTTGCTTAGTAAATTATTTACTTGATTAATTATTTATTTACTTGCTTTAAATAAATTTACTTGATTAATTATTTATTCGCTGATTTTTAATAAATTATTTTCTTGATTAATTATTATTAATTTTACTAATTATTTACTTGCCAACTTAATTATCTAGTGCTTTACTAAACTATTTTATTTGCTTAGTCAATTATTTACTTGCTTACTAAATTATTTATTTATTTTCACTTAATTATTTACTTGATTGATTACACTGGTCAACACAAATTTTGTGCCTGGGTTCCGCATATGATTTTCTTATTCCTTACATATAACTTATTAAAGTTATGTTCTGTATGTTCTCCTGTTTAGGCAGGAGGAGTAATTTTCTTTAAAGGGTTACTTAAACTAGAAAAAATATATAAAAAAACAACGGCAACACCAAAAATATCATGGCATATTTTTTTTAAAAGCTAATACTCCATTCTTTAATTTAATGTTTTAATTAAGTTCATGGAAATGAATATTTTTTTTAATTAATTTTCAAACTCAGAATTATAAAAGAAATTATTGTTTTTATTTTTTCAATTTAAATTTTCTTATTTTTACGTGAACAATTAATTTTTTTGTTTTCAATATTTAATGCTTTCACCAATTTTAAGTGAAAGTTTAAAAACTAGATGGTTGTATATATTATAATTTTTGATAAAATTGAAAGTTACAAAAACGCCTTTTTTCTTCATTTTTTTGTTTAGTGTTTGGTACCAACATTAAAACGATAATTTGTATCAACAATCACACTGATTTTGGAATGTGCTGTTCTGAAACTGAACCTATAGAATAATTTCCCATCATTGTTTCATTTATTGACCTTGGTAATGACGATTACTCTCGAAGTCCATAAAGTCCTAGTTGAAAGTTTTTCATTTTCTTCTGAGTATGCTCCCAATGAAGTTTTTTAATTTTTTTCTAAAAGACCATGCAGAATATTCAATGTTAGAGACATCCTGCATGTCTTTTGAGTTTCTTAACATATTTTCAAAAAAGATAATAATGTGAATTTTTATAAAATAACCACATTTATACCAAAATGCATTAGCATCACTTTAACACATTCTTAATAACATTTGAACGTCCTTAAATATTAAAACAAAAATGAGTGTAGTTTGTGACACAAATATACTCTAGAGATACCAAATGGGCGTAACAATTCCCCTCCCCTCTCCTCTTTTAAAGAGTATATTAAAGTAAACATTTATTATTTCTATGAAAACTATGGCAACGGTATTTTGACTACCAACTCTACAAAAGCAAACTTAAGGGGGGATGTGGGTATTTTTCCATTATTTTGGAGCATGACGAATAAAAAAATAGTGAAATGAACCCAGGCATAAAAATAATTTTTTATTTTGTTGAGTTGTGTTATTTATTTGCTTGCTTTTAATAAATTTACTTCATTAATTATTTATTTGCTTGATAAATAAATTTTTAACTTACTTTTAATAAATTATTTATTTACTTCGTACAATATTTACTTGCTTACTTAATTATTTCTTTGCTTTTACTAGATTATTTACTTAATAAATAATTTATTTAATTACTTAATAATTAATTAGCTTGCTTAGATAAATTTTGAATTTGCTTTTACTAAATTATTTACTTAAATAATTTATTTAATTACTTAATAATTTATTAACTTCCTTAATAAATTTTTATCTTGCACTTACTAAATTAATTACTTGCCTAGTAAATTATTTACTTACAAAATTATTTATTCGCTTTCACTAAATTATTTATTCGATAACTTAATTTATTAAAATTCATAGGTATACTATTTAAAAAAAATATCTTTTTGTCTTTTCCTCATTTCTCCATCCCCATTATCGTTTGTTTTTTTTTTACGCTCTTAAGTGATTTTTCAGTGCAGTGTTGTTGTGAAAAAAGTTTTTTTTTTAAGTTGTCATAAGTGTTGATATTATCTAATTTAAAGTGATTTATTAGTGCAGTATTGTTGTGAAAAAAGTTTTCATTTTTAAATTGTGATCAGTGTTGAAATTCCTTAATTTAAAGAGTGATAAATTTAAATTAATCAATATATGTATTTAATCATCATCATGGTCAAGTGTTCGTATGACAAGTGTGCATGCTTTTTTGTTAACAGTGAGCTAAGGCCTCAATGGAATAACTATAAAATATTACGGTGAAGAAACACTGTTAAGTGTGATTAAAAAAAAAATTGATTTTTTGCTACGTTTTTGCAAAATAATGTTTTTTTCGCTGAGAAGGGTTAAAAGTACCTTGCCCTGCACGCTTTGGACTTAAACTCCTTTTTTGGGTCCTCTGTCCCGCTCAAACGACTTCGTCGCTCTGCTTAGGATATGTTCAGTTTCCAGCCAGGCGCCTATGTCAACAGTTTTTTTTTTGGACAAACATACATTTTGTATGAAAAATGAAAACTTAAAAATATAAATTAGTTTCCTCGCATTAAAATTTAGATATTTTTTTTGCTTTGATCAATAAATTTACCGAATAAAAGTATCCGTGTGATAAAATTCTTGCTACTGTAATGGAATGTATTGACGTAGGCGCCTGCCTATGACGACAGAGCATGTCATTAGCTGAGCGATAAAGTGTGTTTGATGGACTGATGCCCTTTGTATCGAGTGTAAATATGATAATGTTGCAACTAAACGATCAGTAATCATTAATTATTTTGGGGTGACTATCATTTACGGTAGCACGCTTGGAGTTAGAAAATATTACGGAGAGGAAACATTGTTGTAACTTAAAAAAAAAATTCATACAAAATGTAAAGCATAAATAAATAAATAATTTATCCAAGAACACTCTTGACATAGACGCCTGCTTGACGACTGAACGTGAACATGCCCAAAAGCGGAGCGATGGAGTACCGTTAATGTGACATAAGGGGGTTTGCATTGACCAACATGCTCGACAACATGGCTCGATGGAAAAAGTAACTGTACACCCAACTTTGCGTTTACATGGATACTAAAGTTGTCGAGCATCATTATTTTTCATTTTTCGGAACAAACGGCTTGCAAAATTTTTTTTATAAACTTCGCTTTTTACTTCCCAAACCTCTGGTAAAGTCTCTTACAATCCGAAAACTATCTCCAGAACCCATTATTTGTTACTGTTGCCATTTTTTACCGTCACCGTAGCTAAAGAATGCAACAAAAAAATACCGATGTTGTCGAGCATCTGTTTACATAAGTTGGCTAGTTGGACGAGCCAGCAAGTTTTCAAAACATTTCGAAAACCTTCGAGCATGTTGGTCCAGCAGTTGTTCTTGCGTTTTAATGATCGAGCATGGCTCAACAACCAATCATGTTGTCGAGCATGTTGGTCCATGTAAACCACCCTATAGAATCCAAAAAGGAAGTTGGCATTCTACCTCCATCGAAAGTCGCCCCATGATTTCAATTCATGCTCCATTGGTGTACATAAAAAATACTTACCGAATAATAGCCCTGTTTTTTAGTGCATTTGTACCTTCGCATGGAAAAAAGTAGCATATTAAATACAACAACAATTTGGTATAACTCCGTATTGTTAAAATGTTGAAATGATATTTTTTTATGGCGCACAAAAGTTTGTATTTGGGTGGATTTTTTAGCAAAACTTAAGAAAAGCAAGCTGTTTGAGCACTCCCTTACATTATACCTCTAGGGTGTTGAAATTGTGTCATGATAACACAATTGATGGAGGTAAGAAAATGATGTAATGGGCCAATCATAAAATATCAAAACGTTTTTTTTGTTGATGGATATAATAGTTAATACAAGATCTTTATTTTGACATCAAAATAAACACTGGTTCTGCTTTTAAAACGTCTCAAAAATAGACCTTAAAATGTTGAATGAAGTTTTCAAAGGAAGCTTACTGACACTTTAATAAAAAAATCTAAACGTGTTGGTGAATCACTTCACCATTATTGGACACGGGTTTGTGGCAGTAATTTGCATATTTTCTCAAAACTTAACTAACCTAGAAAGCCTTACTACTTTATTGAATTAAAAAAAAGAATATGTCAACCTGTTTATAACTATGAAGTAAATTTACATTCCTGAAAAATGTATAAAAGATGTACATTGTAACTCGCGTTATAAAGAGTCAAAAACTCAATTTTTCAATTCAAATAGTTGGATCCAAGCCATTTTAAATTTCATTTTATTTTCATCCATACCTGCATTTGACACTAGAAGGATATTATGCAATTTCTATCGTCATGTCCGCTTTTTTCATAGAGTCGCCCACTGTGCTCAATTTTAGTGGACTAATAACTGAAAAAGCAAAAAAGTAAAGTTGGTTAATTTTTTTTTACAGAAAAAGTGCGGAATCCTGAATTATTATACCCACCAATCAATATATAAGCTAACCAAAATGAATGCCGCTGTTTTGTATTTCCATCAAAAACACCATCTTAGAATTATAAGACGAACAAAAAGAGATTCCATGAATCCATTTGATATCCCCGAGATGCGGTAATTGCTTTTTTTTTGTTAATTTGGAGATAACATTTTTATAGTTTTTATATTTCTGTTAGATTTCGAGAGATTTACAGGTTCCCGATTAGATTGGCAATAGATTTGATCGAGGGAATAAGACCATTTCTGGTAGAAATTACGAGAAGTGATGCTATTCCGTGCCCTATAAAGGTAAACATTTAAATCTGTGGTTTTAAATACTATGTTATAACTTACATATAAGTTTATTTCGTAGGTTTTAACAGCTTTAGAGTGGATCCTACCAACGACGAGTGGGTCAAAACTTTTTGACAGGAATAAGCCAAACAACAAGAGGTTGTTCACAGGGAGGGGTACTATCACCCTTGCTGTGGAGTCTTGTAGTGGATGAACTGCTAGAAAAGCTTACTTCCCAAGGCATACAATGCATCGGCTTTGCTGATGATATCGTAATCACAGCCTTAGGGAGGTTTGAAGAAACCCTCTGTGATATAATACAAAGAGGACTAACTATTACAAGGAAATGGTGCATATCTGTAGGATTATCTATTAATTCTACAAAGATGACGATTATACCATTTACTAGAAGAAGACTTCTGCCACGCATGAAACCAATCCGGTTGGGGGGCGAAGAAATCCAAACAAAAAGTGAGGTTAAATATCTAGGAATCACACTAGACAGTAAACTTTTATGGAATAAATACGTAGAAATAACCGTCGGGAAAGCTACAAGCAAATCATGGGGCTGCAAACCAACTATCCTTAGGTGGATGTACACTATGATGGTAAGACCCATCATTACCTATGGTGCGGTCGCATGGCACAAAAGAACCGAATTACTCACAACTAGGAAATCACTAGAAAAAGTCCAAAGGCTCGCATGGTTCTCATAACTGGAGCAATGAGAACTTGCCCTACGGCAGCAATGGAAGTTATCCTTCATCTATCCCCATTACATGAAGCAATAGCAAGCGCTGCAAAGGGAGCCATCATGAGGGAACCGGTACTGGCAAATGCATTAGCCTCAGGGTTAGAGCCTGCATTCCAAAGTCAGCGGTAACAGACCTTATTGACATTCCAAGAGATGGCATGATTAAAAAATACAACTTCGAGAAAAACTTTCAAACGGAGCTAAGTAGCAAAAAGAAGTGGGTAGGTGAAACAGTAAACTACAATCTCAAAACAAATGCCATCACGTGGTATACTGATGGATCGAGAACCACTGAAGGGACTGGAGCGGGAATCTTTGGGTCTAGAACCAAACTTTCTATACCGATGGGACAGTCTACTAGCATCTCTCAGGTGGAAGTTCACGCCATAGCGAAATGCGCAGATCGTAATCTCGAAAGAAATTACCGAAACCAAAATATTGACATTATGTCAGACAGCCAAGCCGCACTCAAAGCACTGAGCTCCTACGCCATCAGCTTGAAGATAGTTCGCGAGTGTGTGAACAGGCTTAATGTCCTTGGCAAAAACAACAGTGTCACACTTCATTAGGTACCTGGTCACGTTGGTGTCCAGGGAAATGAAGAAGCAGATTCCTTAGCGAATATAGGGGCAAGTACTCCCTTAATGGGGCCTGAACCCTATTGTGGCATAGGAGAAAATGTGATAAAAAACAAAATAAGAGCCAAGAGGAGGTTAAAAGATCAAAAAACTGGAAAGAACTCCCAAAGCTGAGACAGGCTAGACTGTTGCTTGGTAACTACAACCGAACACGTTTTAAAGACTGCATCAACCTAAGTAGGAGCAACCTCAGAAAAATAACTGGTCTCCTCACTGGCCACTGCAAACTAAATAGACACCTAAACGTTCTTGGTCTAGTAAGCAGTCCAACATGCAGATTTTGCTGCGCACAGGAGGAAACACCAGACCATATATTGGGAAAATGTGACGCAATCATGCATCAAAGGAAAAACACCTGGGACACTACCAGTTGAAAGAGGGCGACCTTTCCTCTCTAAAAGTCCTCCAAATACTCAAATTCCTGAGAGAAATTAAGGTGGAGGAAGAACTCTAAGATGAGCAATCTCATCCCGTTTTTAGTTGGGGGCACAAAAGATCTTAAGGTCGCAGTGCAACAACCCCAATATTGCATTCATTCATTCAAGCCAAACATCTGTATCAAGGTTTGTAAACGAAGTTGCATCTGCGATAAGTAAAAATCTGGTAAGAATATATATCCGCTTTCCCCAAACCTCAACTGAAATAATGCGGACAAAACGTCGGTAAGTATAAACGCATAATAAATTTTAATACTGACACAAAATATGACAATTTTTTTTGTATGTTTCAAGATTTCATGAAATAGACCCAACAATATTTTTTTGGGAATAATTGGGTGTGTGGATGGGCGCCATATACCCTTGATTGCCCTAAGTAATAATGTTGAGCAATCACATATGAATAGGAAGCACTTTACTTCGAAAAATGTTCAGTTGGTATGACATAAGCCGTGTTTTGGTCATACAGCTGGTGTTAAACCAGCTCTGCAAAGTTTCTATCCGTTAACAATAATAAGTTAATTTTTATTTTGTTAACAAACAATATTTTTTATTGTTTGTATGCAAAAACTTTGCAGAGCTGGCTATGCACTCTTACCAAAACACCGCTAAATTATAGTTTTACTGTTAAGTTTTTAAGCATAAGTTTTGTTTTCAGATGTGTGATGCAAACTTACAATTTTTGGGAGTATTTGCTCGATATTCCGGTGCAACACATGACTCCTTCATTTGGAATGTGTTACAAGCCCGTATTCACGTCGAAAATCAATATCATTTAGGTGAAAGATTCACGTTATTACTTGGTTTGTCATTATATCCTTATTTTTTCAAGAGATGCAAACTTTTTTTTTACATAAATTAGGAGACTCGGGTTATCCGCTAGAACCTTGGCTACTAACGCCATTTAGAAACCCATCCAGCCCCATGGAGGAGTATTTCAACAAATGCCATTGCAAAATACGTAATACAGTGGAAAGATCGATAGGCTTATTAAAAGCGAGATGGAGGTAAGTTGTACAAAAATATTAAATATGTACATTAGGGTGTTTCAAGAAAAATTTCTTCGAAACGGGCTTAAATAGAAACATCTGTTCTTTAAAACGATTTTCTCATTTAAAAAAAGAATTTGTTTTAAAAATCACTTAAGCTTCGTGAAGCATTTAGACCCGTTTACTGATACGAAACTTGAGTATTTATGTTCTACTTAAATGGTTATGTTCTACTTTTTTTCTGAGTAAACTGTCACATAAGCGCTTATGTCTTACTTATCTAAGTATTTAAGTTTCGTACCAGCAAATGGCTAAATATCTAAACTACTAGCAAAGCGAGCAAATTGAATCTTTAAACAAATTGAATCTTAATTGATTGTTTATTGGACAATCAAATTCTATTGGTTGTGTGTGTTTTAACATAATATGTTCAATATTATTAAATAAAAACAAATATTTATAAATAAGACGGATTGTTGGCCAAATTCTTAAACGCAAGATTTGCAAAGCAAAACACAAGCAGATATAAAATCACAAACAAAGCAAATGCAAGTGGATTGAGCAACATAATTTCAACATTAGCACATGTATGTACCTTTGCATTTGCACAAGAACAAATGATCTCGTTCACTTTGGAACAGTCTGCTTTGCACGGATTGTTATGTTTGCATTTGTAATGCTACATTTCCACCTAACGCTAATCTGAGATTTAATAAGATTTACCCCAAATCTTCTTCAAATCTCCAAGATTTACCGTACAAGTTCATTTCGTAAATCTTGAAGATTAGAAATGAATCTTGTTAAATCTTCCTAGGGCAAATACTTTTACAAATCGAACTAACCTATTCTTATATGGCGCTGAAGGATTCATTCATGGCTGAATTCAGTTCTTTACAAATGAAACATGCTATGTCACTTCCTCTTCATAAGAAAAAATGAAACATCATTTGCATCTTAAAGGTGCTGTCAAAGTAAATCTTTTTTAAATCTGTTTGTGTGGTGGAAGTACCAAATAGATTTATTAAATCTGAACTGAGATAAACCTTTGGTGGAAACATAGCATAAACTGTTTGCTTTTGTGCACGATATGCATTTAGGAATTCGACCTCTGATAGAGAGCTATCAGATTTTTTTGTGGTCGCAGTATAATTTCCACTTTTGCGGATCTTATTAAATTAAATAATAAAAATAAATTAAATTTTTACATAGGATCATCAAGAACTCTTCAGAGGCGGAGACGACCAGTCTATCCTTGAGGACCAGAATTGGAAGGAACGTTATAGTCAGGGCCTTATTGCGAAAGTCTATACGTACAAATAAAAGTCAATCAGAAATTTCTGATAGGATTGAAGTTTCTATCAAATAGAAAAATATTTACTTATAGAAATTCACTTTCAGCCCCTTAGCTCAGATCGTCTATCGATTTAATGTCGAATTCCTTTCAACTATTGGAGATCGATTTCTTTTTTGTGTTGGAAGGAATTTGTAAAAAAAATCGATTCTTTTATGTGATTGTGTGTGCACCATTTGACAACCATTTTGATTTTTAAAACGTCAAAGAAAAAAATTATTGCGCGCGAAATCTTTGTTGAATTTGAATACACATTATCTTCTAGCTAAACTAAAAATGAACAAAACGATCAACAGAAAAATGGAATTCAATTCAACAAGCGAAAATATAGATCTTGAATCAGATGAAAATGGCACAGTCCGTTCGTGTGGGGACAATGTCTTCATTAAAAATTTGATAAGTAAGTACATACCTATAGTAGTTTTATAGTAAAATATTAAAAATTAAAACAATTATATGATTTGCAGCTGGATAGATTCTCGAAGTCGCCTTTAACGATGTGGCAGCATATTTCGGCTTTGAGGAGTTCAGTCTCGAAGCTGGAATTTCAGCAGAACCAGGTATGCACTTCGATGAATCGAAAAAAGTTCAAATTTAATTTTTGTTTTTATATTTAGAGGCTATAGCGTCCCTCTCAGAGTCAAACCCGATGGAGGTGGAGGTAGAACCAGAACCAAAACCAGAACAAGAACCAGAACCAGAACCAGAAGCAGAGGCAGTAGTGGCAGAACCGGTGAAAGTGGATGAAGTGGATGAACAGTCCCATAGAATAAGCATCTTCAAATGGACGGAAGGACAGACAAAATTCATGCTACATGAATATTCGAAAAACATGAGCTGTGTGGGCCCACTAAAAAAATTTCGCATGAAGAAGCTTATGTGGGTCCACATAGCAAAACTGATGAAACTCAAGTTTAAAATCATTTTGACTCCAACCCAAATAGAGACACGCTACAAGTGCGTTCTTAAAAGGCAACAAAAAAGTGGACAATAATAACACCAGCGGGGCCGTACTAGAAGAAACCGAATACGATGAAGATTTAAATGATATCGTCCAGCAGGACGATTCCATCGTCTCTGAGGTAGGACTTTCGGCAGGTAGAACAATTTTAAAATCAGATTTATATCCTGCGAGGACGATGGAAAGCAAATCTGAGCTGAATCTTCCGTCCACGTCATCACCGTCCACATCAGCCTTTACTTTTAGTACACCGCATTCGTCCATGAGAGCATCAGTTAGAAAACATTTGGTGTCACCAGCAACATCTCCAGAATCATCAACAACAACAGCGGTAATACCAGCAGCTGCATCATTATCATCATTAAATGAATCAGCATCGGATTCTGCTGACGGCCTTCCTCATCGTCAGCAGCGAAAATCGATGCAGGAAAAAATGGTGGAAAAGCTGATGGACCAAAAAAACGAGCTTTTCCACAAATTTTTCGAGATCAAGGAGAGGAGAGATGAAGCTCGCATCGCCAAAAGAACCAGATATAACAACGAAAAATTAAAAATAATGCGGGAAGCTGTAGCCAAAAGCAAGGAATAATAAACATATTTTTAAGGAAAATACACTACTAAACTATTGAACGTCTTTGTACATATTACTTATTCTATTTCTATCCTTCTTTTAACGTGAATTACTTTTTTCATTTAGTTATTTTTTTGTCTTTTGTATTAATTATTATTATAGTAAGTTTAGTTTTTGTATTACCAACTACCTATATTTTTCTATTATTTATTATTATTATTATTACTACCATACATTTTTGATATTAAATAAAATTGAAAAAATGTACTCACTTTGTGTCTGTGTTTATTTTTCATGTTTCTATAAGTTTCCGGAAGTTGAATTATTCATAGATTGGGCTTACAGTTTTTTCAATCATTCTTTGTATGAAGATATATGTACATACTTCATAAAAGTTTAAATGGTATCTGACAACAATAATAATTTGCAACAAGTATTCCATTTTTTATTTTTATGTTTTATTTATTTCTATATATGAAATAAGTTTTATTTATTAATTATAAATCTTAATAATATGCACAGTAGTTCACATGGATTTCGCAACAGATTTTCGTTTTAATTCTCCCTTTTGAAGAAGAACGGTTTCTTTATATCATTTCCGCTTTCAAGGAAACCATCATCTCCTTGTTCATCTGTTTCAGGATCATTGTTTGAATCTGTATCACAGGTCGCCTTCGTCAATGCACAAATTGTGCAAAACACAGCATCCTAATATAAATTTGGACATTCTCATAACGGTGAAATAGTCCAACCGTACCAATTGCCTAAAACGCTGCTTAAGAAGGCCGAAAGTATTTTCAATTTTTACCCTCGTCTGGCAATGTTTTTTTTTTGTACTTTCTTTTCATTGCTGTTAAATCTCCAAAGTCACGATACGGTGTTAGCAAATACTCTCTTAATGGGTAGGCAGCATGTGGTACTTCTTGCCACATATTTTGGGTTTATCGTTTGCTATATGTGACATTTTAAATATTCGAGCATCGTGGACCTTGCTCGAACTGCCAACAAAGACATCTAAAAATTTTGTATCTGCGTCGCATATGCCTTGCAGAGTGATAGATATCAAACCGTGGCGGTTTACATATGTTGACCGGATTGTATGCACTGGACTTCGGATGTATATGTAGCTTCCATCAATACATCCCAAAACATCCTTAAATCCGGCAAGCTGAAGAATTTTGATTAACATTGAATTAAACCGTAATTAAATTGTTTTCTATTACCTTTTCAAAGTTTCTAGCTATAGCAGATTTCTCAGCAATTGTTTTAGGCATTTTAATGTATTGTGGTGAAATATCATATAAAAATTCCAAAAACCAAGTCTGGCATCTATACGCACTTGATGGGGACATATCGAAAAGATTCGACACTTCCCTATAGCAATTTTTATTTCCAGCAAACCTTTCAAATAAAATACAAAGCTTTTTACTCAGACAACTTTGGATTTTAAAAATGTTATTGTGAAAAGAAAATAATTTCCACAAGCTATAGTAGGTACTCATGCAAATTCAATTAAATTCCTTTCCGCCTAGTACCTTCATATCGTCCCCTGATTGCAAAACATGTAACTCAATTTTCAATTTTTATAATATCTCTTCAAAATCGGTATTTTTTTGTACAGTTTTCAATATTTTTTTTTTCCATTTTTTTTTTTTTCAAGCATAGACAGATAGAGGCATAGATATTTATTATGTGTAAGAAACACAAAAATTAAACTTTCCCTCGTTCTCTAGTGGCTAAGTATCTATGAACGTTGCTATCTCCAAAATTTATAAAATCAAGTTAACTAGTTCTTGGAATCAGGGGACGATATGTATTTTCAAAACTTTAAGCTATTGATTGGTGCAGATGTTTCAGCAAGTAGGTATATAAACTATAGTAATCATTCATTAAAGATTGAAACGTTCAGATGAAGAAGAAAGCAAGTAACATTTTAGATTTATTTTCTGTTTTGTTCAACATGTCCAATGAAAACTTCAACTACTACAATCTCTAGTTTCCAAGTTGACTGTAACCTAATCAAAAAAATTTGAGCTCTTATATCTTATAACTATACGACTGTCACTTACCCCCTTCTTCATCTGAACGCTTCAATAATTTTTTTTTCTTTTAACGTACACAAAATTTTAGCAATAAATATTCATTCATAATAATTGTTTTTTTTTTCTTTCTAGGTACCTACCGTTCAACTTAGCGATGTGTTCTCTTTGGATGTTTACTCCACGATCCAGATAGATTTTTACCATAACTTTTATTGTGAAATAGACTCAACCAGAGTAGTGTCTTGTCTATTGCTTAAAAGTTTGTCTGCAAATTCAATTGGAGAGAAAAACATTTCAATAAATGACATCTTCCATTTGACCAGTGTGGTATTTGTATTTCTCTTTCACTATACAACCCTATATGCTTTTAGGTATAATATATATTTTTTTCTTTCTAGGTACCTACCGTTCATCTCTCCAATCATATTCTTTTTGATGGTTCCTCAAGGATACTGATAGTTGTTCACCATATCTTTTTTTCGCTAGGAGCCTCAACACATTATGAAATAGACTCAACCAGAGCGTCTTGCTCAAAAGTTTTTGTTCACATTCAATTGCAGACAAAAACATTTGGTTTGGCTCAGCGTGATTCCACGTATAAACATATTTTTACTTTCTAGGACGTACCTACTCTTCATTTTACCGACACACACTGCTCTGGTTGAGTCTATTTCATAATGTTTTGAGGCTCCTAGCGAAAAAAAGATATGGTGAACAACTATCAGTATCACGGTTGCCGCTGTGCGACTTTAGTCGCACTTTGACCCTTTTATTGCCTCATGCGACGAGTTTTTAAAAAACTAGATCTTTTTACACTTTTTTAGAAATCTTGCGACTTTTGTGACCCCATCTCTAGAAAATTGTGTGGACAAGGTTAAGTTCTTGGTTTATTCTTAAAAAATACCTCTCCGATTTCCATTTAAATATATGAAGAAAACACATGTAGTTATGATATGATTTGAAATCGGCTTGGTTCATCGGGATCGCAAACGTTCAGTGGAATTGAATCAAATCTTGCTACCTCTATATTTTGAAAATCCAATTCGATTTTTCTATGTTCTGCATATAAACGTACAGTAACTGTCCAGTAATTAAGTATTGAAATAATCCGCACATTTTTTCGTATTTGCCTATATGGCACGAATGTTCAGACAAAAAAATTGAGGTATGTAATAATTAAATATGTCATTACGATGATAAATAAATAAAAATAAATTGGGTGGCGCAACAGCTCGTGGACTTACAACTCTCAACCATTCCTGTGTGCGTGTTTTTGGCAGGAATGGAGGAGACCTACAGTTTTTTGCCGAGTCCGAACGGCTAAATGGGAAGCACTTTTTCATGACAAGTATACTCTCGGAAGATTTGTCAGTTCCTCGCAAAAGGCAAGAGGCAGTACCTCGGATAAAACATTTCTGTTTGTAGGTGACACGGCTGGGAATCGAACCCACACCTTCGGCATGACAGCCCTACACACTAACCATCATGCCACGAGGTACTGCGTCATTACGATGATAGAGAACCCCAAAAAAGTGTATGGCACAATTCTGTCTGTCTATTTGTACCTCAACCTAGGCCCAAAACACTGAAACGATTTCTTCAAATTTTGAAGTTATGATATTTTGGTGATTCCCTAAGGTTTCGGTTCAAAATAACGGAAAAACTATTTCGTCCCCCAAAACTGAAGATGTGGGAGGGCATGGGGACACAATAATGTCTTTGATTTTCTCATTAACGGCTCCAACGATTTTAGTTATATATTTTTTTTAAGAACATTTAAGATTAATAAAACGAAAGGAAACATTTGAACATTAAGATGTTAGTAATATTCATGTCAAAATTTTGAAAAAAAGAAATGGATTTGCTAAAAAATATTTGTTTGGAATATTCAATACGAGTATTTCATAATTTTTCTTTTCTATAGTTTTTTTCTGTAATTACTTTGCCATTTTCCAAAGTTCTTAAGTTCCAACCAGCTTGAACATAGGTGCCAGGTGTTTGGTACAAATATGATACGGAAAACTCACGCCCATTTAACATGAAGCTAGAGCCTAAACGAGCTAACAAATTTTCTTCAAATTGAAATATTTATGAACATGCTCTTAAAAAAAATATGCATAAGGTTTGAAGAAAATTGGTTAACGGTTTTAGGCTCTAACTCTACGTAAAGTGAACCGTGGATGTGAAGAAGCAAATTAATTTTAAGACTTAATATTTATACGAAAGCTACAGATTTAAATTTTTTTGTGAAGTTGAAGAGAATTTGATTAAATATAAGAACTGATTTTTTGGTTTGGTAAGTTATAGTATTTTTGTTTTTGTTACTTATCAAAAAATTTCTTAGTGCGACTTTTTTTTCCTCGTGCCCCTTTTTTATGCGACTTTTTAAAATTCCTCAGCGGCAACACTGATCAGTATCCTTGAGGAACCATCAAAAAGAATATGATTTTTTTGTTGTAAGGAATCATAAGAATCGTTCCCTCACGTCTTTATTTTTTTTCAGACCTATATATTTAGGAATGGGCTATCGAATAACCACTCTGCAACGTTTTATCAAATACATACTCTTGAAAACAGAAACCGAGTCCGACCATTACTGGCCAAACAGAATGCTGTAGCTGTAGTTGTGGCGTGTAGCACTGTCAAAGCAGAAAGTTACAAACAGAGTACACAGTACCACAATGAGAAGCTGTAAATATAGTAAGAAATGTATGGTGTAGCAGAAGCAAAAAAAATGTATTCTTGCTACAAGCTGCAGCTACATTCATTCTGTTCAAGGGGTTACTTTATAAACTACAAACCTTTTCTAAACGTCGCGTCGTATCTGTGGCTGTCGCGAAGAACCAGGTAAGTCGAGTTACTTAAAGTAAATTATTATTTTCATATAATTCTTAAATAGACAGTTCATTTACAATATTCTTCTCTCGTAGTATACTTTCCTTAAACTTCAGAAAATAAATTAGCCAGTTTATATTTCTTGAGCGCTCAGCAATTTTCCTCCGTTTTTTGACAGAGCAGGAGAATAAAATATAAACAGAATTCCTCACATAGAAGCCAAAACAGGAGTGGAATCGGCTAAGCTGATAGTCGTTTTGATGATTGATATCTCTATCATAACTTTGGTCGCAAGATGTCGCTTGTACTAAGCTCTCTTCGGAAAAGATCTGATAGTGTTAAAAAAAGGAAATATAGAGAGAGCAATGGTCATAACGACAATCATTTATTTTAGCGATTGTTTTGGTTTTACGCGATATGGGCCCTGGGACCCTACTATGTATATATTATTCTACTTTCGAATTCAGTGCTTATTATAAGTGTTAATATGTATGAATGTGGGATCAAATTTTAGTGCTTCCGACATTGTGCCATAGAATCGTCAATTAGCGCTGTTCTATTTCCGTTTATAAGCGCTTGCTTAAGAATTAGCGAGCTGAGATTTTGCGAGTTCGAACGTCTTTAATGTAGAATCGAGTTACATAGTTGGGCCCCTGCTCTCTTTTCCTTTTCTTCGCATGTAATTTACTGCGACAAAAAATAATTGAGGAAGCGAATCCAAAAAATTTCAGTCTCAGGGGAAAAGTGAGGAATTTTTGAGAGGAATAAAAAGTTGATAATCAAAATTGACAATCAAAACATTGACAGTCAACGATCGCCTTAGCCGATTCCACCCGTTTATATTTCTGAGCCTTCTGAGTCCTCTGAGATATCAGAAATATAAACTGGCTAAATAATGAACACTATTGTTTAAACACAATATTATATTTTATTGCAAATAATTTCTTCTATAATTTAATTTGTTCTTATATTCAAAGAAAATATCCATGATTACGCTGAGACAACCATCCGAAGCAATAAATTAGGAAGAACTTCATTTTTTTGAACCTAAAACCACACTTCTGACAAAAAATAATTCAAGCTTCAGTAAATAAAATATACTTGTACATAATACTGTAACTTCAAGATTTGTTTAAAAATAAAACAACCTTAAAGGTGTTTTCATATTTTTTTTCGTTTTGTTTTTAATTTAATAAATTGATTAATTTAATGAGACACAAGAAAAATATGCATAAAATCGAACGTACGATTTGACTAAAACATCTAAAATGGAACAAAGTTGCAGCCAATTTTTTTCTTATCGATGCTTGAAGCTTTTACCATTTCTTATACAAATAATTACTAAATAACTTCAAAAAATATAACAAAATGCTTTCTGAAAGAAAAACAACAGGACAAATAGTCGTTTTTGATGCGCAGCCAATTTTGTTTGAAAACGAAGCTTGATGGTTTGGTTTATCAATTTATGTACATGCATACAAATAAGAACCCAATAACAACTTATTGAAACAATTACATCCCAATGAAAAAGAATCAACAAAAATAGTCGATTTTTACGCATATTTAAACATTTGTCGTAAGAAAGTTTATTTAATAGTACCTACACATCTGCAGTTGAAATGAAATGTAACAAATTTTTATAATTTGTATAACAAACAAATTTGGTAAATTCTCATTTGATGAATTGGAATAAATATCATGTCGAAATGTGTTGATCAATACAAAAACAAATATAGTAGCCTATTGCTCTACGAGAATTCAGCTATTGTGTTGAAAAAGTTAACTTTTAAATTATGAAATTTCAAATCGACTTTTGGCCGGTCCTTGATGGTAAGCACTCCTATGTGCGACGACGCAATTCAGCATATATCTAAAAAATCAAAAGATATTATAATAGAATTCAAGTTAAATCCAAAACTTGTACTTACTTTTCTCTAACTTTGGCGGTTTCACCCTCTAACACATCGTTATAGCGATTTAAACAGCACTTTGGTACGCAGAGGTTGTGTCTATTGGTTAAAAGTTTGTCTGCAAATTCAATTGGAGAGAAAAACATTTCAATAAATGACATCTTCCATTTGACCAGTGTGGTATTTGTATTTCTCGTTTCACTATACAACCCTATATGTTTTTAGGTATAATATATATTTTTTTTTCTTTCTAGGTACCTACCGTTCATCTCTCCAATCATATTCTTTTTGATGGTTCCTCAAGGATACTGATAGTTGTTCACCATATCTTTTTTTCGCTAGGAGCCTCAAAACATTATGAAATAGACTAAACTAGAGCGTCTTGCTTAAAAGTTTTTGTTCACATTCAATTGCAGACAAAAACATTTGGTTTGGCTCAGCGTATAAAACATATTTTTACTTTCTAGGACGTACCTACTCTTCATTTTACCGACACACACTGCTCTGGTTGAGTCTATTTCATAATGTTTTGAGGCTCCTAGCGAAAAAAAGATATGGTGAACAACTATCAGTATCACGGTTGCCGCTGTGCGACTTTAGTCGCACTTTGACCCTTTTATTGCCTCATGCGACGACTTTTAAAAAAACTAGATCTTTTTACACTTTTTTAGAAATCTTGCGACTTTTGTGACCCCATCTCTAGAAAATTGTGTGGACAAGGTTAAGTTCTTGGTTTATTCTTAAAAAATACCTCTCCGATTTCCATTTAAATATATGAAGAAAACACATGTAGTTATGATATGATTTGAAATCGGCTTGGTTCATCGGGATCGCAAACGTTCAGTGGAATTGAATCAAATCTTGCTACCTCTATATTTTGAAAATCCAATTCGATTTTTCTATGTTCTGCATATAAACGTACAGTAACTGTCCAGTAATTAAGTATTGAAATAATCCGCACATTTTTTCATATTTGCCTATATGGCACGAATGTTCAGACAAAAAAATTGAGGTATGTAATAATTAAATATGTCATTACGATGATAAATAAATAAAAATAAATTGGGTGGCGCAACAGCTCGTGGACTTACAACTCTCAACCATTCCTGTGTGCGTGTTTTTGGCAGGAATGGAGGAGACCTACAGTTTTTTGCCGAGTCCGAACGGCTAAATGGGAAGCACTTTTTCATGACAAGTATACTCTCGGAAGATTTGTCAGTTCCTCGCAAAAGGCAAGAGGCAGTACCTCGGATAAAACATTTCTGTTTGTAGGTGACACGGCTGGGAATCGAACCCACACCTTCGGCATGACATCCCTACACACTAACCATCATGCCATGAGGTACTGCGTCATTACGATGATAGAGAACCCCAAAAAAGTGTATGGCACAATTCTGTCTGTCTATTTGTACCTCAACCTAGGCCCAAAACACTGAAACGATTTCTTCAAATTTTGAAGTTATGATATTTTGGTGATTCCCTAAGGTTTCGGTTCAAAATAACGGAAAAACTATTTCGTCCCCAAAACTGACTTCTACCTGAGCGTCGAACTTGACGAGTTGTAGAAGCTGAGTAAGGTCAAAGATTCTCGAGTCTAACTCCAGATGAGTCCTGAAACCAAAGGGCGCTTCACCTATCCCATCCACACCCGATCCCTATCCCACGTCGGCACGGCGAATAGCTGTCCACGTAATCCCCCTCGGTGGCACGGCGAAAAGCTGTTCAACGAGATCTCCCCCATGTCGGTACGGCGTATCGCTGTTCGACGTGTTTTCCCAAACACATTACTCCTTTTCCTTGACAGTACGGCGAATAGCTGTCTGTCACTCTTATCTTATCATATCCTCTTCCCTTGAGTCCTGAAATAACTTATTCATAAACCTTCCCTATCCAAACCCATCCCTGTCCATCGTCGGTACGGCGAATAGCTGTCCACGTAATCCCCCTCGGTGGTACGGCGAAAAGCTGTTCAACGAGTTCTCCCCCATGTTGGTACGGCGTATCGCTGTTCGACGTATTTTCCTATACACATAATTCCTTTCCTTGACAGTACGGCGAATAGCTGTCTGCCACTCTTATCAAATCATATCCCCTTCCTCACCCACTCCAATTTTCCTATTGGGCTGGATCTAAGGTGTTACACGACCCGTGCCGATGATCAGCCTGGCTGGGGGCCCAATTAAAAATACTAGCTCAGTCGTTAACGGAGTATCCGACTTTTGGCACTTTTCGGATCAGCTTGCCTTCTCTACATATGCGAATCTCTGTGTAGAGTGACCAACCTTTATTCGCTACTCGTGGGTCCAAAATAATTGTATGTCAAAACAAAAGACAAAAACAAGGATAGATGGTGAGACCGGTTCTCCTTCGAAACCGGGCGCAGCACGGCGTCAAAGCTGTTTGCCGTTACTCCTGGGGTCGGTTTCAGTGGGGTGGTTGTGGCAAGTCATGGTCCCCCATCTGATACAGATTCCAGCGAGAGAAGTAAGGTGGTAGCAATACCTTATTTCAGTAGTGGTGGGGTTGTGAATAACGGTCCGACCACTTCTAGAGAGAGTGAACCTCTTCCGAGTACGTCTCGGGAGGGAGCCCAACTCGGTGGTGCAAGGGTTGTGAATAATGGTCCTCTCACCACTGGAGAGGGTTCTCCCCCGAAGACGTTACCATCAACTACGCTGAATAGGCAAACAAAGGACAGCTATACGGTCAGGCTGACAGCTCCTAGGATTCTCAATACCTTTGGTAATGAAAAGCTGGAGGTCGAAGGGAAGACGGAGCTGGACGCCAGGATAAAATGGGCTCAGTGCATTTTAGCCAATGCGCAGACCAGCGGCGACTCCACGTCAAAGCAACAAAGGTCTCTAGATGATACCATCCCGGTGCCCAAACGACCCAAGGTGCAAAACACCAGAACTCTCCATTGCGGCGTATCCAAGACCTATAGTGATGTCCTCAAAGTATACAAAAGAGATGAGGTTGACGCGGATCGCGTCCCTCCACAAAAAACTGAGGCTGAGCCTGTGGGATGGGACCCTGGTGCATCCATCACCTTTCCATCCATTGTTGATGAGGAATCCAGGTCATCCCTGATCAAGGTTCAGTCTTCTACTAATGTCGACAGTCTGACCGAAATGGAGACCGAAGACTACCTTAACCTCGTTCCATTGAGTGAGAATGAGCTATTGAGTTCATCTTCTGATTTGGAAGAACGCAACGACACCGTACAGGAGGCTATTCCGCCTGATTGTAGCCAAATGTTGCAATTAGTCCAAATTAACCTTCAACACTCTATTAAGGCTTCGGCCTCCCTTCTTCTCCGTCTATCCAGAAACGGTGAGGATATTGTTCTGATCCAGGAACCCTGGATTGTTAAATCCATGGTTAAAGGACTCAGAACTCCTGGATACTACTTACTGTATGCATCTGGTAAGGGTGAACCTAGATCTTGCATACTAGTTAAAAGTACCACTAACGTATATTTACTCCCTGATCTCAGCGATAGAGATATCACCACTGCTAGACTGGAAACGGCCAATGGTGCGTACTGGCTAGTGTCGGCGTATCTGGGCCATGACAATCTCGGCCCTCTCCCCGGTTATACACTGGAGAGAATCATCGCACAGGCAGAACGACAGAAGATATGTCTCATTATTGGGAGTGATGCTAACTCCCATCATACAGTATGGGGAAGTACTGATATCAATGATAGAGGTGAATCTCTTTTTGATTATATTTTAAGTACTAACCTTATAGTAAGTAATGTGGGAAACGAACCTACCTTCATTACTAAAAACCGACAAGAAGTATTGGATATTACTCTTGTCTCAGATACAATTCATCACAAGATCTTGAATTGGAAAGTATCTGATGAACACTCGTTTTCTGATCACAGGTACATCCAATTCAGTCTAAATGATGAACCTCCTAGCCGCTTGGTATTTCGAAACCCTCGAAAAACCGATTGGCTTAAATATAGGATAACACTCAAAGGTCTATTAAAACCTGATCTTTTAAATCCTCCTTCAAATATAATTGAACTTGACTGCAAGGTCAGTGATCTCACGTTAGCCCTTAACAAATCAATGGCTATTTCCTGTCCACTTACTCAAGTAAGGGGAAAAAAGAAGCCGTATTGGTGGGATTCAGTCCTTGAACCGCTCAGGAAAGATTGTCGTAAATGTTTTAATCGAGCTAAAAGTACCCGAGTAGCGTCGGATTGGGAATCCTATAAGGAAACCCTTAAATTATATAAGAAAGCTTTGAGGAAGTCTAAGAGATACTCCTGGAGAATTTTCTGTGGAAATATAGAAAAAACTTCAGAGGCATCCAGGCTTAGAAAAATCCTCTCTTCAAATCCAGTGATGCCTAGCTGTTTGAAAAATGCTGATGGCTCATGGACCAACTCTTGCGAAGAATCGCTAAACCTGCTACTAGATACTCATTTCCCTGGAAGCTCCAAAAATATTAATAGCTTCGACCATAATAGGTCAGATAATGAGCCAAGATATCCACAAGGTCTTGTTACTAGGGAAAAGCTGCAATGGGCGCTCAACAGCTTCAAACCATACAAGTCTGCAGGACCCGACGGCATAGTACCAGCTGAACTCCAAATGAATTCTGATTTAATTCTGCCAATTCTGGAGATCATTCTTACTAGTTGTTTAAACCTGGTCCACATTCCCCTGTTATGGAGAGAAGTTAAGGTTGTGTTTATACCCAAAGCTGGCAAATGCTCCCAAGTAAGCCCGAAAGATCTCAGACCTATTAGTCTATCATCATTCCTTCTTAAAATCTTTGAAAGATTGATCGATATCCACCTGCGAACAAGCATAGACACGCGACTTTTGTCTACTGCTCAACACGCTTATTGCAAAGGGAAATCGGTTGAAACTGCGTTACATACTCTAGTTCGAACTATAGAATATTCCCTCCATCATAAAGAGTACACCATGGTCGCTTTCTTGGATATAGAGGGCGCTTTTAACAATGTCGAAACATATGCGATCGCATCTGCTCTGACATCCCTGAAGGTAGATGGTACGCTTGGTGAATTGATTAATCAAATGCTGACTAGCAGGGTTATCAATTCAAAACTGGGCAGCTTTTCCGCTAGAAGGTCTGTCAGTAGAGGTACGCCGCAAGGTGGTGTCCTATCTCCCCTTCTCTGGAACTTGGTAGTAAATGAGCTGCTGACATGCCTGGAAGCAGAGGGTTACAGAGTGATTGCATATGCGGACGATGTTGCTATTGCCGTATCAGGAAAGCATCCTACTGTCTTAAAAGAACTCTTACAAAATGCTTTAAATAAGCTTACCAACTGGGCTGACCGGTGTGGTCTGGGTGTCAACCCTCATAAAACAGAACTTGTTCTATTCTCAAGGAAATATAAAATCCCTCATATTGATCCTCCTTCTATCAAAGGTACTCCACTAACATTCACTGATCAAGCAAAATATTTGGGTCTTATTTTGGACAAAAAGTTAAGCTGGAAACCTAATATACAAGAAAGAGTCAAAAAAGCCACAGTGGCACTTTTCTCTTGCAAAAAAGCCGTTGGGAACAAATGGGGCCTTCAACCTCGAATCACTCACTGGCTATATACTTCGGTGATTAGACCGATCCTCACTTACGGAGTGATAGTATGGTGGACTGCTCTGGATAAAGCGGTAAATTGCGACAAATTGAGCAAAGTCCAACGCTCTGCTTGTTTGTGCATAAGTGGAGCACTTCGTACGACACCTTCCGCTGCTCTAGACGTTCTGCTCCATCTGACACCCCTCAATATTTTCAGCAAACAAGTGGCTGCAAATACAGCCATTCGCCTTAAAGCTTCCTCACAATGGACCAACAACAACTTTGGTCATTCCATCATTCTGAATTCATTCGGATCAATCACAAGTCGCACTGATTACACCATCCCAAAACTTCAGTTTGGCAAAAACTTTCAAGTCAGCATTCCTTCTAGAGATCTCTGGGAGGATACGGCTCTCTTGGAAGATGAATCAATCCATATTTACACCGACGGATCGAAAACTGATGATGGGGTGGGTGGTGGTGTGTACTCAGAAAGACTAAAATTAAGTCTCTCCTTCCGTCTTCCTAATCATTGTAGCGTGTTCCAGGCGGAACTTATGGCGATCAAAGAAGCCTTATCTTGGCTGAAAGAAAACGTGTTATCAACTACAGATATCCGCATCTTCTCGGATAGTCAAGCAGCTATCAAATCTCTGGAATCGGTCTCTACCAACTCTTTAACAGCCCTAAATTGTCGTTCATCTCTGCTGGAGATGGCGCAGCAGTTTAACATTCACCTGTGTTGGGTGCCGGGGCATAGAGACATTCCAGGTAATTGTAAGGCCGACGAACTCGCTAAATATGGAACAACTCTACCTCTTCTACCTAGTAAGGCAGATATTGGTATTCCCATCGCTACATGTAAACTTATGCTGAAGCAAGATGCTTTAGAGAAAACAAACGTTAGGTGGAACAATATCACCACTTGCTGGGCAACAAAACAAATCTGGCCAGTAATGGATTTTAAGCGGTCTAAATGTTTGATATCTCTAAGCAGATTGCACATTAGCTCCATGATAGGTGTCATAACCGGACACTGTCTTATAGGCAAGCACGCAACGCGTCTTGGCGTATTCTCTAACGATTTTTGCAGAAGCTGTATGGACGAGGAAGAGGTGGAATCGATTCCTCATCTTCTATGCACTTGTCCTGCTCTATCTCATAGGCAAAGACTCCATCTTGGAGATTTCTACTTCAATGATCCTAGTGATTTAGTAAATGTTGACATAGGTAGTCTGTTACGCTTCATAAGAAGCTCCAAATGGTTCATCGAGTAGGGAAAAAGGCTTCCCAGATTCTTGTGGTATCACAATGGGCCAACTTATGGTCTAAGTGTGTCAGTTTTCATGACTGACAGCCACTTCAACCTAACCTAACCTAACCCCAAAACTGAAGATGTGGGAGGGCATGGGGACACAATAATGTCTTCGATTTTCTCATTAACGGCTCCAACGATTTTAATCATATTTTTTTTTTAAGAACATTTAAGATTAATAAAACGAAAGGAAACATTTGAACATTAAGATGTTAGTAATATTCATGTCAAAATTTTGAAAAAAAAATTTTGGATTTGCTAAAAAATATTATTTGTTTGGAATATTCAATACGAGTATTTCATAATTTTTCTTTTCTATAGTTTTTTTCTGTAATTACTTTGCCATTTTCCAAAGTTCTTAAGTTCCAACCAGCTTGAACATAAGTGCCAGGTGTTTGGTACAAATATGATACGGAAAACTCACGCCCATTTAACATGAAGCTAGAGCCTAAACGAGCTAACAAATTTTCTTCAAAATTGAAATATTTATGAACATGCTCTTAAAAAAAAATATGCATAAGGTTTGACAAAAATTGGTTAACGGTTTTAGGCTCTAACTCTACGTAAAGTGAACCGTGGATGTGAAGAAGCAAATTTATTTTAAGACTTAATATTTATACGAAAGCTACAGATTTAAATTTGTTTGTGAAGTTGAAGAGAATTTGATTAAATATAAGAACTGATTTTTTGGTTTGGTAAGTTATAGTATTTTTGTTTTTGTTACTTATCAAAAAATTTCTTAGTGCGACTTTTTTTTCCTCGTGCCCCTTTTTTATGCGACTTTTTAAAATTCCTCAGCGGCAACACTGATCAGTATCCTTGAGGAACCATCAAAAAGAATATGATTTTTTTGTTGTAAGGAATCATAAGAATCGTTCCCTCACGTCTTTATTTTTTTTCAGACCTATATATTTAGGAATGGGCTATCGAATAACCACTCTGCAACGTTTTATCAAATACATACTCTTGAAAACAGAAACCGAGTCCGACCATTACTGGCCAAACAGAATGCTGTAGCTGTAGTTGTGGCGTGTAGCACTGTCAAAGCAGAAAGTTACAAACAGAGTACACAGTACCACAATGAGAAGCTGTAAATATAGTAAGAAATGTATGGTGTAGCAGAAGCAAAAAAAATGTATTCTTGCTACAAGCTGCAGCTACATTCATTCTGTTCAAGGGGTTACTTTATAAACTACAAACCTTTTCTAAACGTCGCGTCGTATCTGTGGCTGTCGCGAAGAACCAGGTAAGTCGAGTTACTTAAAGTAAATTATTATTTTCATATAATTCTTAAATAGACAGTTCATTTACAATATTCTTCTCTCGTAGTATACTTTCCTTAAACTTCAGAAAATAAATTAGCCAGTTTATATTTCTTGAGCGCTCAGCAATTTTCCTCCGTTTTTTGACAGAGCAGGAGAATAAAATATAAACAGAATTCCTCACATAGAAGCCAAAACAGGAGTGGAATCGGCTAAGCTGATAGTCGTTTTGATGATTGATATCTCTATCATAACTTTGGTCGCAAGATGTCGCTTGTACTAAGCTCTCTTCGGAAAAGATCTGATAGTGTTAAAAAAAGGAAATATAGAGAGAGCAATGGTCATAACGACAATCATTTATTTTAGCGATTGTTTTGGTTTTACGCGATATGGGCCCTGGGACCCTACTATGTATATATTATTCTACTTTCGAATTCAGTGCTTATTATAAGTGTTAATATGTATGAATGTGGGATCAAATTTTAGTGCTTCCGACATTGTGCCATAGAATCGTCAATTAGCGCTGTTCTATTTCCGTTTATAAGCGCTTGCTTAAGAATTAGCGAGCTGAGATTTTGCGAGTTCGAACGTCTTTAATGTAGAATCGAGTTACATAGTTGGGCCCCTGCTCTCTTTTCCTTTTCTTCGCATGTAATTTACTGCGACAAAAAATAATTGAGGAAGCGAATCCAAAAAATTTCAGTCTCAGGGGAAAAGTGAGGAATTTTTGAGAGGAATAAAAAGTTGATAATCAAAATTGACAATCAAAACATTGACAGTCAACGATCGCCTTAGCCGATTCCACCCGTTTATATTTCTGAGCCTTCTGAGTCCTCTGAGATATCAGAAATATAAACTGGCTAAATAATGAACACTATTGTTTAAACACAATATTATATTTTATTGCAAATAATTTCTTCTATAATTTAATTTGTTCTTATATTCAAAGAAAATATCCATGATTACGCTGAGACAACCATCCGAAGCAATAAATTAGGAAGAACTTCATTTTTTTGAACCTAAAACCACACTTCTGACAAAAAATAATTCAAGCTTCAGTAAATAAAATATACTTGTACATAATACTGTAACTTCAAGATTTGTTTAAAAATAAAACAACCTTAAAGGTGTTTTCATATTTTTTTTCGTTTTGTTTTTAATTTAATAAATTGATTAATTTAATGAGACACAAGAAAAATATGCATAAAATCGAACGTACGATTTGACTAAAACATCTAAAATGGAACAAAGTTGCAGCCAATTTTTTTCTTATCGATGCTTGAAGCTTTTACCATTTCTTATACAAATAATTACTAAATAACTTCAAAAAATATAACAAAATGCTTTCTGAAAGAAAAACAACAGGACAAATAGTCGTTTTTGATGCGCAGCCAATTTTGTTTGAAAACGAAGCTTGATGGTTTGGTTTGTCAATTTATGTATGTACATGCATACAAATAAGAACCCAATAACAACTTATTGAAACAATTACATCCCAATGAAAAAGAATCAACAAAAATAGTCGATTTTTACGCATATTTAAACATTTGTCGTAAGAAAGTTTATTTAATAGTACCTACACATCTGCAGTTGAAATGAAATGTAACAAATTTTTATAATTTGTATAACAAACAAATTTGGTAAATTCTCATTTGATGAATTGGAATAAATATCATGTCGAAATGTGTTGATCAATACAAAAACAAATATAGTAGCCTATTGCTCTACGAGAATTCAGCTATTGTGTTGAAAAAGTTAACTTTTAAATTATGAAATTTCAAATCGACTTTTGGCCGGTCCTTGATGGTAAGCACTCCTATGTGCGACGACGCAATTCAGCATATATCTAAAAAATCAAAAGATATTATAATAGAATTCAAGTTAAATCCAAAACTTGTACTTACTTTTCTCTAACTTTGGCGGTTTCACCCTCTAACACATCGTTATAGCGATTTAAACAGCACTTTGGTACGCAGAGGTTGTGTCTATTGGTTAAAAGTTTGTCTGCAAATTCAATTGGAGAGAAAAACATTTCAATAAATGACATCTTCCATTTGACCAGTGTGGTATTTGTATTTCTCGTTTCACTATACAACCCTATATGTTTTTAGGTATAATATATATTTTTTTTTCTTTCTAGGTACCTACCGTTCATCTCTCCAATCATATTCTTTTTGATGGTTCCTCAAGGATACTGATAGTTGTTCACCATATCTTTTTTTCGCTAGGAGCCTCAAAACATTATGAAATAGACTAAACTAGAGCGTCTTGCTTAAAAGTTTTTGTTCACATTCAATTGCAGACAAAAACATTTGGTTTGGCTCAGCGTATAAAACATATTTTTACTTTCTAGGACGTACCTACTCTTCATTTTACCGACACACACTGCTCTGGTTGAGTCTATTTCATAATGTTTTGAGGCTCCTAGCGAAAAAAAGATATGGTGAACAACTATCAGTATCACGGTTGCCGCTGTGCGACTTTAGTCGCACTTTGACCCTTTTATTGCCTCATGCGACGACTTTTAAAAAAACTAGATCTTTTTACACTTTTTTAGAAATCTTGCGACTTTTGTGACCCCATCTCTAGAAAATTGTGTGGACAAGGTTAAGTTCTTGGTTTATTCTTAAAAAATACCTCTCCGATTTCCATTTAAATATATGAAGAAAACACATGTAGTTATGATATGATTTGAAATCGGCTTGGTTCATCGGGATCGCAAACGTTCAGTGGAATTGAATCAAATCTTGCTACCTCTATATTTTGAAAATCCAATTCGATTTTTCTATGTTCTGCATATAAACGTACAGTAACTGTCCAGTAATTAAGTATTGAAATAATCCGCACATTTTTTCATATTTGCCTATATGGCACGAATGTTCAGACAAAAAAATTGAGGTATGTAATAATTAAATATGTCATTACGATGATAAATAAATAAAAATAAATTGGGTGGCGCAACAGCTCGTGGACTTACAACTCTCAACCATTCCTGTGTGCGTGTTTTTGGCAGGAATGGAGGAGACCTACAGTTTTTTGCCGAGTCCGAACGGCTAAATGGGAAGCACTTTTTCATGACAAGTATACTCTCGGAAGATTTGTCAGTTCCTCGCAAAAGGCAAGAGGCAGTACCTCGGATAAAACATTTCTGTTTGTAGGTGACACGGCTGGGAATCGAACCCACACCTTCGGCATGACATCCCTACACACTAACCATCATGCCATGAGGTACTGCGTCATTACGATGATAGAGAACCCCAAAAAAGTGTATGGCACAATTCTGTCTGTCTATTTGTACCTCAACCTAGGCCCAAAACACTGAAACGATTTCTTCAAATTTTGAAGTTATGATATTTTGGTGATTCCCTAAGGTTTCGGTTCAAAATAACGGAAAAACTATTTCGTCCCCCAAAACTGAAGATGTGGGAGGGCATGGGGACACAATAATGTCTTTGATTTTCTCATTAACGGCTCCAACGATTTTAGTTATATATTTTTTTTAAGAACATTTAAGATTAATAAAACGAAAGGAAACATTTGAACATTAAGATGTTAGTAATATTCATGTCAAAATTTTGAAAAAAAGAAATGGATTTGCTAAAAAATATTTGTTTGGAATATTCAATACGAGTATTTCATAATTTTTCTTTTCTATAGTTTTTTTCTGTAATTACTTTGCCATTTTCCAAAGTTCTTAAGTTCCAACCAGCTTGAACATAGGTGCCAGGTGTTTGGTACAAATATGATACGGAAAACTCACGCCCATTTAACATGAAGCTAGAGCCTAAACGAGCTAACAAATTTTCTTCAAATTGAAATATTTATGAACATGCTCTTAAAAAAAATATGCATAAGGTTTGAAGAAAATTGGTTAACGGTTTTAGGCTCTAACTCTACGTAAAGTGAACCGTGGATGTGAAGAAGCAAATTAATTTTAAGACTTAATATTTATACGAAAGCTACAGATTTAAATTTTTTTGTGAAGTTGAAGAGAATTTGATTAAATATAAGAACTGATTTTTTGGTTTGGTAAGTTATAGTATTTTTGTTTTTGTTACTTATCAAAAAATTTCTTAGTGCGACTTTTTTTTCCTCGTGCCCCTTTTTTATGCGACTTTTTAAAATTCCTCAGCGGCAACACTGATCAGTATCCTTGAGGAACCATCAAAAAGAATATGATTTTTTTGTTGTAAGGAATCATAAGAATCGTTCCCTCACGTCTTTATTTTTTTTCAGACCTATATATTTAGGAATGGGCTATCGAATAACCACTCTGCAACGTTTTATCAAATACATACTCTTGAAAACAGAAACCGAGTCCGACCATTACTGGCCAAACAGAATGCTGTAGCTGTAGTTGTGGCGTGTAGCACTGTCAAAGCAGAAAGTTACAAACAGAGTACACAGTACCACAATGAGAAGCTGTAAATATAGTAAGAAATGTATGGTGTAGCAGAAGCAAAAAAAATGTATTCTTGCTACAAGCTGCAGCTACATTCATTCTGTTCAAGGGGTTACTTTATAAACTACAAACCTTTTCTAAACGTCGCGTCGTATCTGTGGCTGTCGCGAAGAACCAGGTAAGTCGAGTTACTTAAAGTAAATTATTATTTTCATATAATTCTTAAATAGACAGTTCATTTACAATATTCTTCTCTCGTAGTATACTTTCCTTAAACTTCAGAAAATAAATTAGCCAGTTTATATTTCTTGAGCGCTCAGCAATTTTCCTCCGTTTTTTGACAGAGCAGGAGAATAAAATATAAACAGAATTCCTCACATAGAAGCCAAAACAGGAGTGGAATCGGCTAAGCTGATAGTCGTTTTGATGATTGATATCTCTATCATAACTTTGGTCGCAAGATGTCGCTTGTACTAAGCTCTCTTCGGAAAAGATCTGATAGTGTTAAAAAAAGGAAATATAGAGAGAGCAATGGTCATAACGACAATCATTTATTTTAGCGATTGTTTTGGTTTTACGCGATATGGGCCCTGGGACCCTACTATGTAACTTTATTCTACTTTCGAATTCAGTGCTTATTATAAGTGGTAATATCTATTAACTTTGAAATTAGCGAAGAATCCATATCTCATCATATCTCGAAACTTGACGATTGTAATAGTGCAGGCCCAGATGGCGTACCATCCTCTATTTTAAAAAAGTGTGTGTCCTATTTGTCATACCCACTATGTGTTCTTTTTAATAAATCCTTAGAAAGTTCTTTTTTCCCTAATATTTGGAAAAGTGCATTCATAATTCCAGTTCATAAGAAAGGATCAAAAACCGAAATAACGAACTACCGACCAATAGCAAAATTATCTGCCATTCCAAAGTTATTTGAGTCAATTATATGTAATGTTCTTTCCTTTCACTGTAGTTCAATTATATGTAGCAGTCAACATGGTTTTGTGAAGAAAAAGTCAACAGTTACAAATTTGTTCCACTTTACATCCTTTTGCTTAGACGCGTTTGAAGATCGTGAACAAGTTGATTGTGTTTTTACTGATTTTAGTAAAGCTTTCGACAAGCTGTGTCATAAAACTCTTATTTTAAAATTAAGCAATATAGGTTTTAAATTTTTTAAAATGGATCGCATCATACCTTAAAAATAGATGTTACAGTGTGACTTTCCGTAATGAGTGCTCGGATCTATTTTTTGTTAACTCAGGAGTTCCTCAAGGCAGCCATTTGGGGCCATTATTGTTTATTTTATTTATAAATGATCTTGTCTCTATCATACAAAATTCGTCTATACTAATTTATGCTGATGATATTAAACTTTACAAACGAATACAAAATTCAACAGACTGTTTGCTTTTGCAAGAAGATCTCAATAAATTTAGGGAATGGTGCAATATGAATCGTCTTGTTTTAAATGTTGACAAATGTAAAACGATGAGTTTTACACCCAAAAATGAACCGTTTACTTATGATTATATGTTTGATTCATGTTCTTTGAAGAAATTGTCTGTGTTCTCTGATCTTGGAATTATTCTAGATTCTAAATTAACTTTTAATGATCACCTTAATTTTATCATCAAAAAAGCTAATAGGGGCTTAGGATTTGTAAAACGATTCTCTCGCGATTTTCGGGATCCTTACGTCCTTAAGCTATTATATGTTTCATTCGTGAGACCCATTCTTGAGTATGGGTGTGTGGTATGGGCACCTCATTACTCTGTACATATTAATAGATTAGAGGCAGTTCAGAGAAGATTTATGCGCACCTGTCTTCGTTTTCTTCCCTGGTCACATGGAATGTTACTTCCTCCATATGCCCAAAGGCTTTCATTAATAGACCTTCCTTCTCTGACAAAACATAGAAAATATCTCCAATTTTGTTTTATTGCTGGGATAATAAATGGTTCTATATCATCTTCTTCAGTTCTGTCTAGAATAAATTTTAATTTTAGTCAATCAAGCATAAGGTTACAGCAGCCTTTGGTACAAATATTTAGTAGATCAAACTATGGTGCAAATAGTCCTCTCAATCAATTAATTGTTATCTTTAATAAAATTTATTTTCTTATTTCATGTATAAATGATGACTTTAAATGCACTAAGTTCAAAACTATGTTTTTTAGCGCAGTAGAATAATATTAATTTAGCTTGTAAGTAATAATGTTACGTTAGGATTTAACGGATCTGTAAATAAATGTGGGATCAAATTTTAGTGCTTCCGACGTTGTGCCATAGAATCGTCAATTAGCGCTGTTCTATTTCCGTTTATAAGCGCTTGCTTAAGAATTAGCGAGCTGAGATTTTGCGAGTTCGAACGTCTTTAATGTAGAATCGAGTTACATAGTTGGGCCCCTGCTCTCTTTTCCTTTTCTTCGCATGTAATTTACTGCGACAAAAAATAATTGAGGAAGCGAATCCAAAAAATTTCAGTCTCAGGGGAAAAGTGAGGAATTTTTGAGAGGAATAAAAAGTTGATAATCAAAATTGACAATCAAAACATTGACAGTCAACGATCGCCTTAGCCGATTCCACCCGTTTATATTTCTGAGCCTTCTGAGTCCTCTGAGATCTCAGAAATATAAACTGGCTAAATAATGAACACTATTGTTTAAACACAATATTATATTTTATTGCAAATAATTTCTTCTATAATTTAATTTGTTCTTATATTCAAAGAAAATATCCATGATTACGCTGAGACAACCATCCGAAGCAATAAATTAGGAAGAACTTCATATTTTTGAACCTAAAACTACACTTCTGACCAAAAATAACTCAAGCTTCAGTAAATAAAATATACTTGTACATAATACTGTAACTTCAAGATTTGTTTAAAAATAAAACAACCTTAAAGGTGTTTTCATATTTTTTTTCGTTTTGTTTTTAATTTAATAAATTGATTAATTTAATGAGACACAAGAAAAATATGCATAAAATCGAACGTACGATTTGACTAAAACATCTAAAATGGAACAACGTTGCAGCCAATTTTTTTCTTATCGATGCTTGAAGCTTTTACCATTTCTTATACAAATAATTACCAAATAACTCCAAAAAATATAACAAAATGCTTTCTGAAAGAAAAACAACAGGGCAAATAGTCGTTTTTGATGCGCAGCCAATTTTGTTTGAAAACGAAGCTTGATGGTTTGGTTTATCAATTTATGTACATGCATACAAATAAGAATCCAATAACAACTTATTGAAACAATTACATCCCAATGAAAAAGAATCAACAAAAATAGTCGATTTTTACGCATATTTAAACATTTGTCGTAAGAAAGTTTAGTTAATAGTACACATCTGCAGTTGAAATGAAATGTAACAAATTTTTCTAATGTGTATAACAAACAAATTTGGTAAATTCTCATTTGATGAATTGGAATAAATATCATGTCGAAATGTGTTGATCAATACAAAAACAAATATAGTAGCCTATTGCTCTACGAGAATTTAGCTATTGTGTTGAAAAAGTTAACTTTTAAATTATGAAATTTCAAATCGACTTTTGGCCGGTCCTTGATGGTAAGCACTCCTATGTGCGACGACGCAATTCAGCATATATCTAAAAAATCAAAAGATATTATAATAGAATTCAAGTTAAATCCAAAACTTGTACTTACTTTTCTCTAACTTTGGCGGTTTCACCCTCTAACACATCGTTATAGCGATTTAAACAGCACTTTGGTACGCAGAGGTTGATAAATTGAGCAATCTCATTGCCGAAATAATTAGTCTTATTAAACGTTTACAAAACTGAACACTAATTTAGTGTATACCTTATTAACGAGTCTCTTGGGCATTCATGAAGATTGTACGAACAACTGATGGATCTGTTAATCGTTTCTACTCGCCATTACCTCGCAAAATGAAATGTGAAAAATTCTCTCGGCAATCGACTTTGTAAAAAAAAAAAAAAAAAAAAAAATTGGGTGGCGCAACAGCTCGTGGAGAACCAGGGCCTAGTGATAGTGACTTACAACTCTCAACCATTCCTGTGTGCGTGTTGTTGGCAGGAATGGAGGGGACCTACAGTTTTTTGCCGAGTCCGAACATTAAAATACCATACATACGAATTAATGTTTTGATTACTTCAATACAAAAATTAAAAGCACTTACAAGTATTAATATTGATTCCAGATTGCACAAAACGACTACCAAAATGTTAAAACTTCCAAAGAAGTAAAATCCGGTTTTAGATATGAATCCTTTTTCATATTCAGCTGACCATAACAATAATTCCAAAAGTTTTTCTACTCGTTCAACTATCGGTACAAACTTCGCTGAAATTTTTGTATCTACCTTTTTTTATAATTTATACCTATATAATTTGCACACTCAAGGGGTTATGAATACCCTTATAATGTTATGATGTAACACAGCGTGAGCGTTTAGGAAAGGTGGAGAGGTGTATTTACTTATTTATTTATTTTCCTCATTCGAGTAGTACGGCTAAAGAAAGAACCTCTATATTTGACAGTACGTCCGAAGTTTGGCTCAAGGGTAATGCTATGTTTCCACCAAAGGTTTATCTCAGATTAGATTTAATAAATCTTTTTGGTGTTTGCACCGCCCAAAAAAATTTAAAAAAGATGAAATTTGACAGCACCTTCAAAAATGCAAATGGCGTTCCAATTTTTCTTATGAAGTGCGAATGATACAGAATGTTTGATTCGTGTGAAACAATGAAGAACTGAATGCGAGTCTCGAATGAATCGTATAAATTAATAAATAAATAAATTTGTATGGTAAATCTACGAGATTTAAAGGAGATTTAAGGTTAATCTCATTAAATCTCAGATTAGCGCTAGGTGGAAATGTAGCATTAACTGATGAGCATTCATAGCTTGACGAGTATTACGGCGAAATTGCTTTAGAGGGGGAATGCAACTGGCTATTTCATCTGAGCATTGTTGGTAGAAAAAACGATAGAACAGTGTGAGACAGGAGACACTACGACGGACGGTGCTCTAGCGAAACAAAAGTTTCCATAATGTTTGAATCACCTATAAGTTTAAGGGCTCTGTTCTGGATTCTAATTTCTAACCTAAGCATTTTGCTGCATTTGCTGCATTTTTTGCAACATCGAATATGTGATCAATCCATAAAAGATGATCAGTAATGCACATACCGACAATGGAAAGCTTTTCGGTTACTTTGATGCAAGTGCCATTCATGGATAATGGCATGGGTGGTATATTTCGCTTAACCGACAGAAGACAGCTTTGTGTTTTCCAAGCATTAAATTCCACACGGTTGTTAATACCCCATTGTATGATGCTATCTAGATCGGAATTTAATGAGCTTATCATACGCTGTTGTTTCAGTTCCACAACCGAAGCGCAGGGTTGTGAATCTGGGAACGAATATGAAAAGCTAAGAGAACTGTCGTCAGCAAAACAATGAATCGGATTAGAAGTTTCAGACAAGAGATCATTTATAAAGATAAGGAAGAGAGTCGGAGACAAAACGGAGCCTTGGGGAACACCAGAATTTATTTTGTGGATATCAGGTCTGGCAGGTAACTTCTAATCCAATGGAGGAGAGACTCATCGATACCAAACCCACGCATAGCTACGAAAGCCGTACTGCCGGTCATTGAAGAGCTTTAATTCTTCAAGATATTTCTTATAGAGTAAGATCCCAGGACCGCCAGACATACGTCATTTTATCATAGCTGAATTTTTTTCTGTGAATGCACACTATGGTAGGTATGAACGAATGGATAGTACGAACCTTGAACCCGGGTGCGTTTCGGAGGTATTTAGTGCTAAAAGTGCATAAAATTGATGCAAAATTACGTTATTTTATCAAAGCTGGTTTTTTGATATGTTTTAAAGAAAGTTATGATTAACTTATTTTGAAACTTACCAGACACCTACATGGGTGCACAATGTCTGCCAGACACCATTAAAGGTGCCAAAAAAAATCGTGAAATTTCATTATAATATCAAAGCTGAATTTAATATATGTTCTTCGGGAAACTGTATATGTGTATTTCCCAAGCTGCCCACGGAACATATTATGCAATATAAAACTTAGCTTTGATATTATAACGTAAAATATACGATTATTTTGACAACTTTGGGGCTTCCAGTGAATCCAAAGCCCCATTGCAGGTGCCTGGTCGCTTGAGAAATATTGTGAAATAGTTTTCCGAAGTGCATGAAACGTTTGCTTTGACACTAAAACGTAAACTAAAATATTTGTTTGAAAACGTCAAAGGTGTCTGGCTGACATTTGGTCCCTCTGTAGGTGTCTTGCAGCTTAGGAAATGTATCGTTACAGTTTCCCGAAGAATATATATAAAATTCGGCTTTGATATTATAATGAAATTTCACGATTTTATTTTTGGCACCTTTAATGGTGTCTGGCTGACATTGTGCACCCATGTAGGTGTCTGGTAAGTTTAAAAATAAGTTAATCATAACTTTCTTTAAAACATATAAAAAAAAACCAGCTTTGATAAAATAACGTAATTTTGCATCAATTTTATGCACTTTTAGCACTAAATACCTCCGAAACGCACCCGGGTTCAAGGTTCGTATTATCCATTCGTTCATACCTACCCTAGTGTGCATTCACAGAAAAAAATTCAGCTATGATAAAATGACGTATGTCTGGGATCTTGGTCTATTAAGCTGATTGTTCATCAGCGTTTCCATGACCTTGGAAAGAAGGGATGTAAGTGCAATTGGTCGATAGTTGGAGGGGGAGGAAGATTCGCCTTTTTTAGGTACTGGCTGGACATATTCTGTTTTCCATCTACTCGGAAAGAGAGTAGGAAAGTTGGAAAAGCTTACGTAATGGTTTTGCTAGTGTAGAAGAACACCTCTTCAGAACTAATGGGAATATACAATCTGGACCAGCGGTTTTGTGAATTTCAAGATCTTTTAGGACTCTTGCGACTGTACGAGTGCGAAAAAAGATTTGTCCCATAGCAGCATTAACGCGCTCAAGTACAGGAGGAGTCATAACACTGGTGTGGCAAGGTCGAATTGGCAGCAAAAAGGGCAGCAAACAAATTTGATTTTCCTTGCGAGCTAACCACAGGAGTGTTATTGTGAACGAGTGTTGGATCCGATGGCGGCGAAGAGTTTCTAATATTTTTTACAAATGACCAAAAGCTCTTACTGCCTTTCGGACATTGCAGTATTTTTTGCCGTACATTTTGGTCATGTAAGAACTTCGTTTTTTGAATATGAGCATTGCAGGTGTTCCGGGCTCGTCGGTATTTTTTCCGAATACCTCGAAATCTGCTCTTGATACAGCTGGGTCACGACAAATTTCAATGAAACCTATACGTCTCAATAACTGGTTTTTTATGTTTGATTCACTATCTGGAACCTAGCTAGTTTAATATCATAAATGGTTTTGCCATCTTCAACAACTTTAAAAGTTCGGCACGTATGCGGTTCAATACGTTTTTCTGTTATCCAGTTGGAGACAGACTCAGCATCTTGTTTGGTACAATTGCCAGGGCAATAGGTTGTTATACCACTTTCAGTGCGTGGTTTCAACTCGTAGATAAGCGATAAGATTTATTTTTAAAATTAGGAACAGTTTCTTATCGGTATGGAAGGCACTTGAAAATTTAGCTGTTTCCGCGAATTGTGCCTGCTTGAGATTTGGACCAATTTTACTCTGCCAATTCCCCTATATAAGAAAAGCAAAAAGAAAAAAACGTGAAATTCATTAATTAAAAAAAAAAACACAACTTACAGAGAATTCCTCTTGGGAGACACTTCCTTTCAACGCCTTCTTCAAAGTTCTCCAAAGATCCGTTGAAGTAAACTGAATATTGGTAGACCCTCTGGACTGGAATGCACCAGCAAAATAAGGTCAATATTCCAGGAAGTTTTGCTGAAGAAGTGTGCATAAAGCTTTTCTTTTTCAATAAAATTTTCAAATGCATTTTTGCAGTCAATATTTGATTTGCAATTGGCAGTGCGTTGGGCAACATGAAGTGGGATACCGAAAAGGATGCTTTGGTATCGATACTTTTAAGACTTATATACAAATATTAATATTGATAAACCTTTGATTTTGATTCCGAATGATCTCTTGGAACGCTGGCGTACCTGGGATACCTTCCTTTCCATGACCAAATATTTGGGGACCATATAATGCGCCGTAGATGTCACATGACAATGAGACACTCCTTAATGCTCATCACGTTGACCGGGTTTTCAATAGTTTTTCACAGTCCTCACAACACTCAGAGAAGAAAAGGGGCCTTCTACACTTATGACCTTTCCATATGGTGATTTTGCAGCCATTTGCCTAGAAAAACTCTAAATCCACAAAATTCACCAACCCAATTAAACTTTTAACTTAGTAAAAATTTGAATCTTGAGAACAACGCGCACTAATCTAAACTTTTGAACCGGTTTGAAATTTTTTTTTTTTTTTTTAAACAATCTGTAACGTTAAGTAATACACAAAATCATTTGCTAAACATATGTATTTTCTTGTTAGATGCTGCAGCAAGGAGAAACCAGAAACCACTGAGGTATACACCAGAGAGAAGTGGAAATGGAAGAATAATCAATGCATGTGCTGCTTTGCACAATATTTTAATTAAAAAATTTCCTGTTTCGCAACAAGAGGAAATCTTAATTCAAGAAGAAATTGCTGAGCATCGTTTTCAAACACCATCTTTGCAACAAGAAGACCATCATTCCATTGACGCTCTGCGGGAAGGAAAAAATATCCGAAATAGAATTTATTCGTAGGAATAAATATATACAAATGTTTATTTTTGAGTTAAACGTTATTTCAATTTATTTGTATGGTACACTATCAAAAACAAAAATAAATACTTAATTCATATATGTATATATATACTTAAATTAAAATCGGTCTTATTGTTTAACTAAATCACATGAAGTTGTTAAATTGGAGACAGGTAGTCCAGGCACATGGTAGGAAAATTAATATTTTTGAATGAATTATATATCCGTTGGTGAAACAGCATCAATTAGTTTTTGAAAAGACTCATTCCTTTTTTCCAGCAAATTTATCATTTTTTCTAGAAGCTCATTTGTTTTCTTAGCTTCGTTCATCGCCATTTCCACAACGTTAGATGCAGTATCTGCTTGAGGGCATTTTTTTTGGAACGTGTTCATTTGTTTTACTATCATTTTTATGATTTTTTTTTTTGATGAGAAGGGTGGAGTTTGTGTCGGGCTTTCAGCGGCTAAAGGTGGTGAAGGTGAATCTATAATAAGAGGGTAAACGGAACTTTGCTCACTCTGGACACGAACAGTCGAAAATTTAAATATTCAACATTTTATTTCTATATTTATATACATACAACGACCTTTAAATTTCAAGTACCTCAATTTGAAATCCTATTTCATTTGTAATGTTATCACCAGCAAAATAGTCTACCCCACATATCTCAAAGATATTGTTTTGGTCTTTATCCAACTCAAATTTAGGATCGACCACTCCTACTCCAGTCTTCTGGCATTAGGCTGTCAGCTGCCGGAACTTTTTCCTTGCACCACCTTTTAAATCTGTCCAACACTGAATAAAAAATCATATAATAATAAAGTTTTAGACAGGTAACTAACTTTACTTTTTGCCACAGAGGTGTAGATTTTGATGGTCCACAGGCATTCAGCTCCAAGCACAGCTCAGCCCATATACGCTCTCTTTGTTGGAGTTGCCTTGCCCGCTTTTGAATTTTCCTTCTTAAGCCGCGTCCAGATCAATAAAAATTTGCGTTGTGTGCAGTGTTCGGCGCGAATATTTGTGTAGTGGCAACAAAATATGTCAGTGTGGACGTCCGGGCGCACACAAATTTTTGCGTCACATTCAACGCACGCTATCCGATTCCGATGGATTTTCGGCGTACACGAAAAAATTTACGGCGCACAGGTGTTTTGATGTGGACGTCATAAAGTATTTTAATGCAAACTGAGCACCCACGCACGGCATACTACGCAAACATTTATTTCGAAATAAAATTGAATTTTCGGCGAAAATATTTGCCGCGAACACAAAATTCAAGGCGTGCGGCGCACAACGTAAATTTTTATTGATCTGGACGCGGCTTAAGACATTGAGTTTGTTTTCATGAAGTCTTTGAGAACTTTCTTTTGATGCTGTGTTAATTTCGACTGAAATTAAAAATTAAAAATGTAAATACTGTAACGAAACCAATTAAATGTTCATCAGGCTGAATTAAAAATACATAGTTATACATTATGTATGTGGATCAATATTTCAAAATATTAATGTTTCAGTCTCCTTCATTTTTGAACCGAAATAAAATAAAATGCACGACTGGATCGCACGTACTGATTTTTATGTTCAAGTTGTGTGGGACTTAAGAACTTTAAAAAATATTATGAAATTTAAGAGTTTAATAAATGTAAGTTTAGTTTTAATTCAAATGATTTAACAATATGGGTATTCATGCAACAGCGTAAGCTCGTTGTAATCGTTGTAAAGTTTAAAACTTCGTAATTCTGTCACAATTTGTATGGAAAATTTGACTGATTTATGAAGTTTTAAAACTTTACAACGATTACGACGAGTTTACGCTGTTGCATGAATACCCTTAGTAATTAATGAACAAATATAAAAACTTTTCAGAACTTAAGCTTGACTTTTACTTGACTTTGACTTTACTTTTCTAGACTTGACTTGCGATAAAACAGGACCTTTTTTTGGTAGTTGGGTAAAAAATCATCTGCAAAGAGAATATTGCGAGAGCGAGATGTTTCAGGTTTTGGCTAGCATGCTTGGATACAGCCTGAACCGACCTTATTTTGAGTTGTTTCTGTTTCGGAAAAATTTAATGTTGAAAATATCATTTTCTTTTTGGGATATGGTTTAGCTTTCTATTTTCACAAAAATCTGAGGAATCTTTACATCAACAAAAATTTCGTTTTATTCTCTATTCACCATATAAACCACAATCTCTTGCTACGAATCAATCACAATTCTAAACCAAACACTTTTTCATCAATTTACGGTAAGAGCAAGGTTAAGAAAGATACTAAAAGTAGAAATCTCAAACATTGGAAAAACAATGTTATAGGTAGTCTTTTATATAATTATTGTTTATTGATCAATTTACCAGAAATAACGGAAAAGTAGGTATCTATATATTGATTCATGGTAACTCCAGTGACGTCCTGAGAGCAAGTTGGGGTTTAGGGAAAGTGGTTGGGTTCAAAATGTCCTTATTTATTACAGTGCTTATTTTCATATAAAAAATACTGTTTCTTCAGAGGTAAGCAGCACACAGGACCAGAGGTGGTGCGAGGCGTGTGCGGTATATTACTCCATTTAAGATATCTGATATTAAACTTCATGAACTTAAAACTTATCATATTAGGTCCGTTCGCGTACTCCCCAAAACTACTAATTTCTACGATTTTTTACGAATTTAAGTCAAATCATGTTCGCGTACTCAAAAAATGTGTAGTTTTTCACAGAAGAGAGAGCTGATGAGAGAGTAAATTATTTCTCCTTTCTGTGAATTTTAGCCCAATGAAATTCATTGGACAAAAATATCAGTTCTGTCAAACGTAACTTTTGACATATGCTGGAACACACCTCTGTTCGTTTACTTCGCAAAACTGCACATTTTAGTACAAAGTCCTGCCAAAGATCAAAAACAGTTACGGTAGACATTTTGTTTTTATTCCATTCAATCGGGCAAGAAGTCGCCAAAAGTCTAGTAACTTTCATTTAAATAAGTTTTAAAGAAATTAAGAAATCAGAATTCATTTAATTGAAAAAAAAACGTGAAAAAAAAACAAAAATACAAAAATTCCGGATTTAAAACAAAAAAAAATGGAATCCAGAGGTGAAAATTTAAAGGGAACTGAATGTTCTGGAACAACATTCCGGCGATTGCAACACAGTAAGTACCTACCACATGTGTATTTCCAATTTGCTTTTATTTAATTTATTATATTGCTTAATTAGAGATGTAGGTATAATGAATGTGCAAAGAAGTATCGCCAAGAAATAACATTGAAAGAATAAAAACTTTCACATAAAGATAAAATATAGAAATGTGGAAAATGGTCTCAGAGGTCGTTCTGGGGCCCTACTATGTAACAGTAACTTCATTTTACTTTCGAATCCATTCGAAAGTTGTTTTCAGTGCTAATTATAAGTGGTAATATGTATGAAAGTGGGGTAAAATTTTAGTGCTTCCGACTTTGTGCCACAGAATCTTGAATTGGCACTTATCTATTTCCGTTTATTTATAAGCGCTGGCTTAAGAATTAGCGAGCTGAGATTTTGCGAATTCGAACGTTTTTATTGTAGCCCAGGGCCCCAGGGGCCCCACTATGCAACTCGATTCTACAATAAAAACGTTCGAATTCGCAAAATTTCAGCTCGCTAATTCTTAAACCAGCGCTTATAAACGGAAATAGATGAGCACTAATTCAAGATTCTGTGGCAAAGTCGGAAGCACTAAAATTTTATCCCACTTTCATACATATTACCACTTATAATTAGCATTGAAAACAACTTTCGAATGGATTCGAAAGTAGAATAAAGATACATAGTAGACCGAGAGCCCACAGCAGATTTTAGGTGTGAACGATAGCAAAAAAAGAAGTATAGGCGTCGAAAGCTTCATTAAAGACTATTAAAAAAATCAAAGTCTTGCAGTCCACAACTGGGGGCTTTGCGAGAAACAGTGCATCGAAAAAAAATATGAATGCAACTTCCAGGAAAATCGTATTAGCCGAAATTGGTTTTCACCCCCCCCCTAGATAAGCTCCGTGGATCCCATATCACGGAATTTGAGATCATTTGAGTGTTTAATTCGCCCTGCCAGACTGTTTAAAAAAACAGTTTTTCACTTAGAATTTTGAATTTTTTAAACGGTCCGGTAGAGTGAACTACACACTCAAATGGTCTCAGATAACATGATATGTGATCCGAGGAGCTTCTCAAAGGAGGAGTGAAAACCAATTTCGGCTAACACGATTTTCCTGGAAGTTGCATTCATATTTTTTTTTCGATGTACTGTTTCTCGCAAAGGCCCCAGTTGTGGACTGCAAGACTTTGATTTTTTTAATAATCTTTAATGAAGCTTTCGACGCCTATACTTCTTTTTTTGCTATCGTTCACAACAAACATTTACTGTGGGCTCTTAGTCTATAGTAGGGTCCCTGGTCTATTGTCGGATATGCGCTGCAAAAGTGATGTATCAAACTTAGGTGCTCGTTTTTGACGATTCATACTCATTAGGAATAAATTGTACGAATGCAATGAATGTGAAAAGTACACTTTTTGCGAGAAATCTTTTAAATGTTAAACAAAACATTAAGAGTGTTCATACAACGGCGCAAAGTCATCGTTAATAGTAAAACTTAAGATTTCGTAAATCTGTCTTAATTTGAGTTTTGAAATACATATTGATTACACTGGCCAACAATGTTTTTGAAACAGAAACCAAAATATACTTTTCCGTAGGTTTAAAGTGTGCTGAACTCTAATCTGAAGTCAGAAATATTCCATCTGGGCACGTTTTTGAGATATTCACGTTATAAAATTAAAAAAAACAAAGTTTTTTTTTTGCTGTTTCCAAAGTTGTATTGTAACGTGAGGTAAATTGTTTCAACAAAATTTTGAATGGTTTCTGAAAGAATTTATTTTCTTCGTTTAAAATCAGTTAAAATCTGCCGATACCTCTTTTCTTCTCTGACTTGAAATCGAGAAGAAAATTCTATCATTGGTGACAATGTAAAAGCTGTAATAGACTTTGCTGTTTTCAAAGTTGTATTGTAACGTGAGGTAAATTGTATGAACAAAATTTTGAATATAAGGTTTTATAATACAAATTCTATATACTACTGAAATAAATCAGCCAAGTAGAAGACTAAGCATTAAGGATTGGACTTGTTGAATTATTGATTCGAAATAGCTTTTATGGCCTTTAGTCCTACAAATTGGCGTTTCGGTCGGCTTACTTACTTGAACTCATCAGTGACATAGTGAGGGCTTTGTTATACGCAATTTGTTTTAAGTTCAGTTCAAATTACATGAATTTTTCAACGAAAATCCACTGTAAACTAAATCCAACTAGATTAGAATTCCTAATCATTAAGCTGGAAGTTTGTTTTGCCCGGGGCCAGGCATAGTAGTTTTTATATAAGAAGGTTTTATAATACAAATTCTATATATGTATTACTGAAATAAATCAGCCAAGTAGAAGACTTAGCTTTTAGGATTGGACTTGTTGAAACTAATAGACTAAGAGGCCACACCAGATTTTGGATGTGAAAGATAGCGAAACGAGAAGTATAGGAGTTGAAAGCTTGAGTGAAGCTTACTCAAGAAATCAAAAGTCTTGCAGTCAATAACCGGGACTTTAGTGATTAAACAATGCATCGAAAACAAAATTTGAATGCAACATCGAGAGTATTAAATTGTGTTAGCCAAAATTAGTTTTTATTCCTCCCCAAGTAATGCTCCTGTGATCATACATCACGGAACATGTTAAAAAACCTTTTTCAGTTAGAACTCTGATTTTTTAAAATGCACACTTGAAATCTACTGTGGGTCTCGGTATATAATTGAAAGCATAAAATACCAATACGAACAAAAAATAAAAACAAACAAAAATATACTTTTACAAAATACACACAATAATAATTTAAACTTAAAAAAATTAAACTAAATGAATTCGATTCCTTCGTATTTGAATTCGGTTGGTATTCTTTGGTATTCTTTGCGTAGTACCTCGTGGCATGATGGTTAGTGCGTAGGACTGTCATGCCGAAGGTGTGGGTTCGATTCCCAGCCGTGCCCCCTAAAAACAGGAATGTTTTATTCGAGGTACTGCCTCTTGCAAGGAACTGACAAATCCTCCAAGAGTATACTCTATACTTGTCATGAAAAATTGCTTCTCATTTAGCCGTTTGGACTCGGCAAAAAACTGTAGGTCCCCTCCATTCCTGCCAACAAACACGCACACAGGAATGGTTGTGAGTTGTAAGTCACTAGGCCCTGGTTCTCCACGAGCTGTTGCGCCACCCAATTTATTTATATATGGTATTCTTTGCTCAGGATACAAAACATTTATTTCAATATCGAATACTGTGATGAAAGTTGAAGTTTTTCCATTTAACTCCTCAGATTTTATGGCTAAAATATATTTTTCATCATAGCCTGGAATAAATTTAAAGCTCGAAAAACCATGTGTAGGTTCTTTGTTTTCTAAAGTTTTCGTTGTGACTTTTGAAAATCGTTCATCTGCGCTTATTAGTTAAGTTGCATGTGCATCCCATATGTTCATCTCGGGTTTCATTGTACCTGCAAGGAGAATATTATTTGAATAAATATACTTTTAAAACCAAGAGACCCTGAATTCAGTCTCTAGTTCAGACTACTAAGTATACTGTACTATTTGTATCATATCTTCCTATTGATAATACACTTCTCAGATAAGTATAATCAAAACTTGACAGTATAAATAGATGCCTCCAATTCGAGGCTATTTATTAAGTCGAAAGAATTTTACGACTACCAACCAACCGCATTTATTACAATAACAAAATATATTGAATCTCCATCCATTTACGTAAAAACAGTTGTTATTGTATGTACTCACTTGCTTTTGGAACATCTTCTCGGCAGAAAGAACAATTTTTGGTGGACATCCGACCAAACACCACTTTCATGAATCATATAACCGTGCCAGGCAATATTCATCAATGTCGTAAGTAACTGTTTCTGGTATGGTTATGTTAGTAAACGTGAGGCATCGGATCGAATTATAGAGTGCACTTTTAATTTTCGTTTTTTTGGAATCTGTCCAACCAGATCTGCATATTTCGTGTAACGGATGTTTGCAGTCTATGAGGCTTTGTATAAGAATTTTGGTTTGTGCACCTGTTTCGTTCCCAAGAAATATGCTGTGTTCGTTTCTGCCAATAATGCATCCACAGGTGTAGATGGTAGAGCTCCAATAGATTTTCGTAGCAATGCATTGATTTTGGTTTGGATCATCTGATCGTTTCTTTTTGTCCAGTTTTAATAGATAGAAAGACTATGTTGTGTGGCACCCCGTATAAGGGCTGTTCTGGTGCGGTCCTTTATGTTTTTGGCAGATAATTTTGAGCAGGTTCAAAGATTTATTGAGCTTGTCAGCTATAAACTTAGCGTGTGTATGCCATTTCCATGATTTCGAGCAAATCAGGCCAAGAACTCTTGTTTTTTCTTTGAGGGGAGAAACATAGTTGCTGAGATTAATAGTTGTATTTGGACAAGATCTTTTTCTGCATATATGAAGAAGTTACATTTTTTCAATGGGTAGTTTAGCTCCAGTATTTATACACCAAGCTTGTGCTTTCTGCATGGTTTAATTGAGCGCATGAGCAACTTCTTCTGGGCTTCCCGAACTTAAAACGAAAATTAAAGATGATTTAATTTGTGGATAACCAATTTTGAATTCATTTAAAAGCGAATTAACGTACGTATTGTAAAACATTATTGAAATTGGAGATCCTCGTGGCCACCGTTTTCGATTGATATATCTAATGAATAGTATCCATTGACTCGTACCCTTATTCTTCTGTTAGACATGAAGGAATAGATCACCTTCAATAAGTTTGAATCTATTCCCCAGTCGTGGAGTTGTTTTATGACTCCAAAAGAAGTAACTTCTTCAAAGGCCTTTTCTAAGTCCATGGACAAGAGGACCGAATGGTTTCGCGAAGCTAACTCTGTATGTACTGCTTATGGTCAAGCATATGCAGCAAAGTATGTGTGCCTCTACCTGGTCTAAAACCGTGTTGGCTGCTATTGAGACATTTTTCTAGTGTCCATTTGAGTCGAACGGAGAAGGAGAGAAATTGGGCGGTAACTTTCGATAGATTGTGAGTCGGTGTTTGGTTTTGGTATAGGAATCAGAATGGCTTTTTTCCACTCATGCGGAAATATTCCGCTTCTCAAGCATTATTATATAAGTTGACCAATATTAACATGACCTCAGCTGGCAAGTTTTTTAACATCTTAAATGTTATTTTATCCGAGCTAGGCGTAGAACCTTTGGTAGAACGTAGTGATTCTAAAAGCTCTGTTAGAGTAATAGCTGAACTCAGAGCGGTTGAAAGGAAGTCAATTGAAAATGTTTTTTTTTGTTGTAGGATATGATGGGAGAAATTAGAATCGGAACTGTACCCAGCCCATTTGTCTGCAAAGAGTTGTGCGATTTCGCTTTGATCAGTCAGTAATGTTGAACCATGATTGACGGAGGTGATGCTACACCGAGAGTGATTTCCATTTATATCTTTAACTTTATTCCAAAGAGTTTTGAAATCCATAGTTGGATCGATAGACGCCAAGAAATTTGTCCAGGCGTCTTTTTTAGCTATTTATTTATACTATTTGTTTAATTTTTTCAGCCAAAAGTCTATATAAGATAATATAAATGGAATTGGGATTGCTTTTTAGATTTCGCCAAGCGCTTCTTTTTTCGAGAGTGAGATTTTTTATTTGCTTTTTAAACAAAATAGGTTGTTTGGCATTGCATGGTGGTTGGGAAGAGGGAATTGAAGTGGCAGCAGATTGTCTTATTATTTTTCTTACGTTTGCTGTTTCTTTGTTAATATTTTTAGACCTGGAGACAGTGATGAAAATTGACTTTTGTCGATTGTACTGAAAACTGAAAAAAAATTGTACTGAAAAAGACCAAATAGTACTGAACTTTTTAAATTATAAAACAACGCAAACAATTAAAATAAATATTTTATTAAAACAAAAATACATAAATTAAATATACCTATACATTTCATTGATATAATTTTATTATAAAATAAGTCTAATGGACGGATAGCAACTTTGGCACAAGTCTTTTCTTTGTATTTACATTCATATGTTTTTCTTACTCAAAAATTTCTTCATCGGTAAGTGGTTTACTCGGTATATGTCTATTCAATAGACTTTTTTGAATAATATAGCTGTGACAGCATTCATTTTTAATATGGTTTTTAGTTTCTATTAGTGCATAATACGTGTCCACCTGTATTCGGTTTCTTAGTTTTGTTTTAATAATATTTTGAAAAGAAAAAATTCTTTCGACGTTTGCGGAAGAATGAGGAATAGAAAAAGCACCCTGGACAATACGGTTTTTATTTGAAAACATGAACTCGTTGCATTCATTTTTCACAAGGCCAATTTCAGCCCAGATCTCAGAAATAGAAGCATTTCTATTTTTTTTAAGTATTGGCAGTCAGCTAGAGCTCGATATTCTTTATTTATGAGTTCAATGTTTTTTAGTTCGCCAGGAATAAATCTATTGAATTTACTTGGCCATCTAAAATTGAAGTTTGTGAAAAATGTTGCAACGATTTCAAAAAAATGTCTTCAAAATCAAATCTTTTTTTCACATCTTCGAGGAAAGCTATATAGAACATCCACGCATGACTTTTAAAGCTATAAATTTCACTTTCAGTTAAATTTTTAGAAGTGTATAAAATTTCACTTTTGGTCCCGCAATAAATTTCCTCGACGGGAAGGTGGTTTTCTAGTAAGTTTATTGACAATATGGGTCTTTCATTAAAAGCTTCTTTACGTGAAGATGTGGTGAAGTCTAACTGAACATATTTGCTTGATTTTAGAGATCTATGAAAGTTGACCTTTTCAAAAATTAAAAATAGTACAAATAGTACTGAAAATTGAAAAGTGGTACTTGCGTACTCGGGGAAGTTCAATAGTACCGAATTCAGTACAATAGTAAGCCTTTTTGCAACTGTGCCTGGAGACAACGCTCGAAATTTGGCCTGCATTTTTTGAAAATTTAAGCCAGTCCGCTTTTATTTCTACAAAGCTTATTATGAAAATGGGTGTTCAAGTCAAAATGCATATCGTGCACTTCGTGATTTTTTCGGTCAGTGACGAGGCACATTTTCACCTCAGTGAATTCGTCAATAAGCAGATTTGCCGCATTTGGGCGAATGATCCCAAGAGTGATTGTCGAAATTGACGCCGGTCAGGCAGTTACTGTGAATTGTGAGATGATAACGAACTTTTTATGGCCCGAATTGGAAGATATGGATGTGGACGATATGTGGTTTCACCAGGACGGTGCCGCATGCCACACAGCTAACGAAACAAAGGCTCTTTTGCGCGACAAATTCAATTGCCGTGTTACCTCACGTGTAAGCGTTGTCAATTGGCCACCAAGATCATGTGATTTGACACCGTTGGACTTCTTTCTTTGGGGTTATTTGAAAGAAAAGGTGAACCTCGATAAGCCAGCAACAATTCAAGAGCTTAAGGATGAGATAATTCAGCACATTAACGGCATAGAACCTCAATTATGCCTCAGCGTCATCAAAAATTTGGACCATCGGATGGAAGTGTGCTGCCGAGGTCGCGGCGGCCATTTGGCCGATATTTTGTTCCATATATAATTGAACCATACCAATATTATCATAATAAAAAAAATGACAATAATTTCCTAAATAATTTGTGTTTTATTCAAAATCAACATCGGCCCTTAAAATTTAACCACCCTTTACAAAAAATCAAGATATAAGGTATTCATATGCGACATATATTTACACTATGCTATAGTAAATCCATCTTAAATGTCGGAAAGCAGGAACTTTCTCAATTTTGAAATTTTCCAACGCTTGCGACATTGACGATAATCTTAGAAAGCTTCATATGAGTACCTTATTATTTTGCTTGAAAATATATATTTACTATAAATAATTTAAATAAAAGTTTCGCTTACCTATGGCTTTGGAAAACCCAGCTTTGTTTTTAAAAAATCCACAGGTTTGTTCTTTTTGGTCATTATTTGGCCACCTGATAATTTCTGGGCTAAGGCTGCTTATGAACATAGTTAGCCTATCTATTATTACAGAGACCGTAGATATGGAAAGGTCAAAACGATCTGCCACATCCCGAAAGCTACAAGCTTCATGCCCAGCAAACCACAAAAAAACTGCCGTGCTTTTATGTGCACTAGCACGTTTGTCACGGCGAAGTTTTTTAAACTCCTCGGAGGCCTCATACCTCTTACAAAGGTTTTCATACACAGAAGGCTTAAGCCGGAAATGGGTCACAAACTCTTTTTCTGTGTATGTAGGAACCACGACTTCCAAATAATTCTTTATACAATTTCTGTTTGTTTGTAACGTCTGCCCGATCATTCCAAACACTTCTTCTTCGTTGCCTTCATCATCCGAATCATCCCAGAGATTTTTTAAAATATCATCTTCGCTGCTGACACACTCCATTAATATTTTTATTTCATTTGCGTTAAAAGAATCCATTTAAAAAAATATTATCAACGGAATATGTATTTGAAATTCAAAACTTTTTTAATTACTGTTTTTTTTTTCAAATTTGTTGACGTTAAAAAACCGGTAGAATTGTTTGTTCAAAACGTTCGTGTACTTTTGCACAGTTTCACTTCTCTCTGAGAGAATTTCATCCCCACTCCTCAACATTCGGTAGGCTGCGAATTTTAGTCCAGAAAGTACACGAACAGACCTATTATATTTTATATCTCATTACTTTTTTTGGCTGAAATATAGTTTTCTTTGATTTTGTAATATACTTTTTTCCAATAATATGCTTAGTTTTCAAAATATTCACAAAAAATTTCAAGAGGAGACCTTTAGGCTTGATTCACACTACTGTGCCAATATCAATAAATTCTCAAAACGTTCTCGCTCCGATACTTTTACCTAGTATTCACATTGCGGCTCCGATACCGATATCGCTCCCATATTTTTTTGTACTCTTTTTTTATATATTATTTTCAAATTAATTTTTTATCTGTCATCGATTTGTCACATCAAAATAAATATAAAATTGGAAAATGGCAAACTTTAGCAACAAAGAGCTTGCAATTATTGCTGTTCTTCTTGATGAAGATCTTCAGAAAAAGGACAAAAAAAAACTAAATTAAGGAGAATGTGGGTCCATCCAAGTTTACGGCAACGGAAACAAGAAGGCGAATACTATACATTGTATCGCCATTTGATAGCTGACGAGGAGAAATTTTTCATGTATTTCAGAATGGATTCCGGAACTTTCGAAATGATTCTCACCAAAATAGAACGAAAAATTAAAAAGTTGAATACATCATTCCGTGAAGCCATTACACCTCGGCAAAAATTAATGGTGTGTCTAAGGTAAATACATGTAGTACATAGTTAAGTTAGTCAAGTATTATATGATTTATTAGGAACAAAACAAGCATAAATATTTAATTTCAATAAATAAAGAGCATTTCAAGAGGCAAAGAACAATCATTTGAGTTGAATATCAAAATTATTGGCATAAAAGTTAGACAAAGGAAATTTTTTTTATTTCTTTTAGTGATAATTTCTTGATGATGTTTGTTGAGTTTTCTTCATTTTCCATCAAATTGTTATACATCACGTAAGCAAATTTCTTCTTCGTCTTCTTCTTGATTATGAGTGGAGTACGATTTAGCATCCAACGGCTTTGTATTTTCTCGTAGGGCTGCTGTTGCAGACGCTAATAGAGTTTGGGTTTGTGGTGAAAAGGAGCTTTGTGCAATAAAGGAATTAACTTTTTGTAAAGTATTACTATAATTTCCTGAGTATGTATATTGTGGGATTGGAGCTGAAGAGTTAAAAGAAGTACTTGAAGCACGAGATGAAAAATTTTCAAAAAAACTGTTCGATGACGAAGCTGGCTTTGAATTTGGATCCGTTGGTATTAAAGATCGGTGAATGGGTTGAACTGATGGTAAAAATGGCGTAGGAGTTTAGTATTTGGCTTCAACTTGATTAATCAAATTAAAGACTTGTGTCTTTTCATAATGCTGATCGTTTGGTGAAAAGTTTTTCACTGTCGCGGCCATTAATGAAAAAAAAAGTATCCATGGGTTGTGCTGCAGGTCGTTCATCTTCTTTTTTCTGCAAAAGGTATTTCATCAAAGTTGAACTAGCATTTTCAGGTGGCACAGTTTCATTTGTCTTTTTTTTCTTTTTTGGCAATGTTGGTGTGCTTCTGAAAACTTTCACAGGTTCATTGACTAGTTCAATCTCTATGTTGTCGTTGTTTTCATTTGTTTGATTTTCAGTGTTTACTTCAACACAATCACTTTTTTCGTCATCTGACTCATTGTTTGTAACGGAAGATCCGTGATCTATCATTTAAAATATATGCATTAAGAAACATCATCTGGTCCGAAAATCGCCATTTTGATATTTTTGCAGCTGCCTGGCCACTTTTTGTTTTCTGTTTGTTCAAAGATTTTCTGTATTGTGCCCTGAGTTGTTCCCAACGAATCTTTGCTCCTGTAATGCCAATAATTTTGTATGCTGTGATAAATTTAATAGATCAGGCAAAACATGAAATAAATATAAAATAAAAATATGGCACTAATAAGATAAAAGAATAATATGTATGCATGTATTTTTTTCCAGATTTTTGGCAACCGGAGATTCTTATCGGACAATTGGTTTTAACTATCGTCTCGGGCATTCGACTGTACAAAGTATTGTACTTGAAGATTGTGCAGCCATCAACGAAATTTTATTTTTAGAATATATTCCAATTCCTACCAGAGATAAGTGGATGCAAGTTTCTCAGGAAATGTGGAATATGTGGAATTTCCCAAATTGCTTAGGAGCCTTAGATGGGAAGCACGTTGTACTAGAAGCTCCAGCTAAGAGTGGATCTTTATATTTTAATTATAAAAGACTTTCTCCATCGTTCTTCTGGCACTAGTTGACGCAAATTGCAAATTCATTGCCGTTGACGTAGGGTCTTATGGTAAAAATAGTGATGGTGGTATTTTTGCAAACTGTCCACTAGGAAAAGGATTAAAGAATGGGACACTAAATGTCCCTGAAGCATCGACTCTTCCAGCAACAAACATAAAAGCTCCATATGTCATTTTAGGAGATGAAGCTTTTCCCCTGAAAACGTATTTAATGCGACCTTACCCAGGATCTACAATAAGTGTGGACTATATTCAGAAAAAAGTATTCAACTATCGATTATGCAGGGGAAGGCGACTTGTGGAGTGTGCATTCGGAATATTGTCACAAATTTTCCGATTATATTTCCGAAGACTTAAGGCTAATCCTGAAAATGCAACAACAATCGTCTTAACAACTTGTATTCTGCATAATATTATCAGAAACACCCGTACTGTCAACATTGAAAATAATACAGAATGTACAAAAAGAAATATTACGAAGAATCTGAAAAAATATGGGGGAAATGCGGAAGCAGAGGCTTTTCATACGAGAGAAATTTTCAAAAATTATTTCAATTCTCCCGAGGGTTCAGTGCCTTGGCAAGAAGATCATGTTTTGTTTAATGACAAACGTAGAGTTTCTTTAAAACATCACTGATCTACGTTTTATATCTATGTATGTAATTAATAACTTATAATAAAAATACATACATATATATTATTTGCTTAAAACCTGAAATAGTTGTTTTTTTGCTCTCAAGTGGCGTTAAAAAACTCTACCCGAAAGATTACATTTGAAGTTTGAAAACAATTTTTGTTAAAACTGTTTAAAGTGTAGTCACATTGTGTTTTTGCCATTAATTAATTAATTATTTTTTGGGACAAAATTTGAGTTTTTGACTTTAACATGAACCAAGATATATTCTTCTGATGGTTTTTGAATTTAAATCTGGCCTCAGAAAACTTAAAAAGAAATGCATTTTTGCATAATTTTTCTTATATTTTTCTCTGTTGCGTCACGGAATTTCAGTAGCAAAACTCAGATTCGGATTCGGCCCACCCTAAAACATAGAGCAGGAAAAAAAATCAAAACAACCCCACAATTTGCTCGCTAAGGGCCCTTTTGAGCACAAATTAACTGACTATTATTAAAAGAACTTAATTTGAGAATAAGCCATAAATTCTACTACAAAAGCTACAAAACAATTTTGTAAAAGTGGCCGTTGTTTTTGAATGGGATTGTTTTTCATTTTTAGTAGGTATTAGTATCGAGAAAATTGCCGCTTTTTTTCAAGCGGGGTAAATATATACCCTTGCCAAAGGATTTTTTTCTTGTCTAGGATTTTACTTCATACCCTGGGGTTTTTGTCACATTTTACGCGAATCACCCAGTATGCAAGAAATTAAATGAGTAATTAAATTAACCGCTACAGCGACTATAGGGGATGAAAATAAGAATCAGAACACAAAATATATTTTTTCTTCTATTTGGGGCTGATAAATCCCATCAAAATATAAAAACTCACAAAAACGAATGAAACGACCACCCTAGTGCACACATTTTTTTATTTCGATCTTACCATGTATATCCAATTCTTGTTCTATCTCAGCCCACACAGTTTTTTTGTAATGATTATCACTGTAGAACGGTAATTGTAAATCATACAACCCTGGCTTATTTTTACCAAGTTCTATCAACATTTCATCTGAAAAGATTAAAATAAAAACTCTGTTGAGACAAAAACAACAAAAAAAAACAAAACATATTCATTTTAAAGTAGGCTAGTAACAAACACGAATCGCGGATAAACGAACTCACGGAAGCACAGCTGACCGACGCGATGCGACGCATACAAACGCGAAAGTACAGAAACAAAAACTTGTGTTTGGATTGGGACTAACAAAATATAATCAATTTTAAATAGGTAGATGCACAAACATTTTATCAAAATTATGATAAATCACTTCACTTTTCACTTGTTTAACTATATATGTATCATTGCAATTATTACTTTCCAAATAACCACTTTTCTTTTGCCATGTTGATAGCGAAATCCAAATACGTATGTTTACAACCAAAAGTATAGGTGCAACTGCCTGACCGGCCTAACAATCAAAGCAATCTGATGAAATAGTAATGACAGATATTACATCGATAACGCGAGATATATTCATATTTTCGATACCGATACTATTTCGATGAGTTCTCACTTCGTTAAAATATTCTTTCAAACAAATCGAAATAGGAGCGAGAGCGTATCCGTATTAGAGCGAGAGCGTATCGTAACGATTGTGTGAATATAAACATTGTTTCTCGTTTAAGAATATTTTAATGTAGTGAGCACGTACTGAGACTATATCAGTATTAGAACTATAGTGTGAATCAAGCTTTAACCCCCCACCTGCATAAAGCTCGCGGCCCTGGGCTAGGGAATGTTGTTATGAAATAATCAGCCTTATTATGAGTTTCACGTGAACAAAATTTCACCCGGAAAAATTGACATTTCACATTTCGCCTATTGTGAGTTTCACCCGAAAAATCAAAATTCACCTTTTTTTGAGTACTCATTTCCGGCGAAATGTATTGCAAGAGGTGCTGGTGCCCATTACGCAAGTTTTTTGTTTATTTTAAGCCAAGTGAAGTTCGGGTGAAACTCATAATAACTTTTAAAATTCGGAGGAACAAAAATTTTTCCGGTAAAATATTTTCAAAAAAATATTAAGGGTATTCATGCAACAGCGTAAACTCGTCGTAAACATCGTAAAGTTGTAAACTTCGTAAATCTGTCAAATTTTCCATACAAATTGTGACAGAATTACGAAGTTTAAAAGTTTACAACGATTACGACGACTTTACGATGTTGTATGAATACCCTTAATATTTCAATTTGGCGATTTTTTTTATCAAACTATGTATTTGTTGTAATCTACGTTGTAGTTCCTTGAGAGCTTGCTGAAAACGATTAATTTTTTCGGTTTGATAGATTTTATCCTATGCGGGATGAAATTTCTCATTCCGTAAGGAATTAAGTTTGTGACCATATCTGCACTGGAGTCTAGTCACTATCGAGGCAGGCGCGGATCCAGGAATCCAGTTTGGGGGGGGTCACAAAATTTTAACATCAATAAGAACTGCTTAGCAAAAGTCCAGCTCTATCATGGCTTCATTCCAGTCGAAGGCTCGATCAGGGACAAGCTTAAGATTTAATCGGACTCCCGCTTATATGTAATTTGAGCTAGAAACAGTATTCATCAACAAGATTTAGCTTCATTTCATACTTTTAGGACAATGATGAGGATAATATAAACATTTAAGATTGGAAGCGAAATTGACGCGAAAACCGTTGTTTTGAAAACTTTTGAGCAATTTACAAAGAATAATTGACAGTAATGGATTACACATTACATATAGGTACATAAGTAAGACGAAAAAAAAATCAAAAGGGGTAGTTCAAGTATCAAGCGTCAATTTGAGATGAAAAAGATAGACAAAATAGCAAAAAATATGGTGGATTCCATGTCGTAAGAAAAAAAACTGCTATCAAAGCAAAAAGGAGGGTATTTTCCTATTATGTACATAATATTATTAAAAAAACCTGTTGTAACCCAAAAAAATAATTATTTCAGTTTAACAATATTTACACAATAAAACTATATGATCATATAAGTTCAATACTGTACTTGATTTCAAAGAATAAGGCTAGTTAACAGTCCCGGATCTACAATTTTTCCGAACCGGGGCAAAAACTTAATTTTGCGCCCCTGCCGTTTTTGTTAAAAATGAAAAAAAACACATATCTACTTGTTTGGATTTATTTGTCACTGGGAGAATAATATTTTTTAATGGATGTGCAGTCCATTCAGAAACTTTTCATTATATATACACAATACACAGAAAAAGGGAATATTTTTTTTATTCAATCGCGAATCTTATTTTTTGGTTCCTAATTAAATTCGTTTTCATTCGAATCAAATCTGCAAGGATCTGTTAAATATAGTACATTCCCGAATTAATCATGGGAGAACTATTGAAGATCCATTCACGAACCATTCAAACAAGAAAGAAATATGTAATTTTACGAAAGGACAAAATTTTGAAAAGTCTCGACGTACAAAGTTTCGAAAAAAGTGTTGAAATCTTCAGGAGTTCGTTGTTCTTTGAGCGATTTCAATGAAATTGATAGAGGTGATAGCTAAGACAGATTTATATCAGAAACAAATATTTTCAAAATAGGATGTTTCAAATATATATGTCGACATTATGCAACTTCGTTCTTCCTTGAGCGATTGCAATGAAATTTACATGTGATAGCTGATACAGAAACTTAACAGACAAAAATATTTTCTGTCGAAAATGTCAACATATTATAACTTCGTTGTTCCTTGTACGATTTTAATGAAATTGACACACACAATTTCAATCCTTAATAGTTCGAGAGCTAAGCAACGTCAAAACATAAGTCATTTTAGATTGGCTGGTTCTTTGATACGCGTGAGGGCAGCCTTGGGCTGGTGGAAAATGTTGTGATATCCATGGTGTTGAAAAATGTAAATTTTCTGAGCTCCTAACTAAGAGTAAAATTTTTTATTTGATTTTGTTGGCAAAAATATCTTTTAAATTTCAAAATCATGAAAAATTGTTGTCGAAAAGCTGTAAAAATGGTTTTAGGCGTTTATCTCACTTTTTGTTCATCTGAAGGAAATTTTTAGTAAGTAAGTAAGTATGTGCATTTAAATTTTTTGTGAACTAAAAAATATCTAAAATACAGTGTAATAAAGTTGCCTGTATCCAGCAAATAGTTCTTTAGGCAAGACTACGATTTTCACGGCGTGGTGCGAGGCTTGTAGGGGGGACAGTTCAAGTGTTTTATTATTCAAGAAGGGGGATCTATCTCCTACAGGGAGCAGGCGAAGTTTTGTAAAAATGCATCTACATACAATGCATAAAACAATTGTTAAAATACAACAGAAAAACTTTCAACAATGTATTATAGCTCGTTTCTTTTACTTATTTTTGCAATCAAGTTTGAGTTGTCAATAGTTTTTTAAAACTTATTTTTAATGGTGAAATAATGATAGAAAAAACTGCTAAATGTTGACAGAGAAATACAATTCGATATTCCATTGCCGCAGCTCATTTCATTTAATTTGATTAAGCTTCGCAATTCTAAATTTCACATGGATTTGGCGCCCCTGTAAGCTGCCGCCCAGGGCACAGGCCCCGGTTTGCTCCCCCATAGATCCGGGCTGCTAGTTAAGATAAGCTGTGAGTGAAGTTAGCACCGCCATTTTCGATAATAAAAGTTGTGCTGTATTCTGCTCAACTTGTGCTACCTTGTGCCGTAATTATTAAAAAAAATCGAGAATTTTCAAATTTTACGGATGAGAATTTTTTTAAATGTTTGTTGGTTTTTGGCCGTAAAAGTTGAAAATATGCGAATTTTTGTATTTTCATATGGCAGCACAAACTGAGCACGAAATAGCACAGTTAAGTTTTTTTTTATAAAAATGTGAAACTTATACAAAAAGGTATATGTATGTATTATTTTTTAGCCTAAAAGTTGAAATTTTACAATTTTTGTTTATCTTTTCGGCGCATGACAGCTCAAACTGAGCACAAAACAGAATTGCACAATTTCGAAAAAAAATCATTCAAAAAATTTGCATGTTTGCAATTTTTTTAATTTACGGCCCAAGTTGATCACAACACAGCATAGCGAAAATGGCGGTGCTAACTTCACGCTACAACCCTTCGCATTTTAGTCTTGTCCATTAAAGTTGCAATTTTGCGAATTTTATTTTTATCTCTTTGGCGCCTAGCAGCATAATCTGAGAACAAAATAACACAGTTTTCTTTTTTAAGAAATATTGAAATTAAAAAAAAATTTATTTGCAAAATTTGTAAATTTGCGATTTTTTTAATACTTACGACTCAAGGCAGCACAAAATCAACGCAATACAGCACAATAATTTTATCCTCGAAAATCAAAAATGGCGGTGCTAACTTCACGCACAAGCACATTAAGAAACGAAGACATCCAAGGATCCAAGTAGTATTTTTAGAAAATTTAAAATAAGCAACTAACAGATCATGTGGTATCACAACGGTCCAATTTTGGTCTAAGTGTGTCAGTACTTAGTATTGAGAGCCACTTCTACCTAACCTAACTAACAAATCTTCTGCTGTAAAATTTTCAAAAAAAGAATGCTACCTTTTTTGATCGTTGCATCCGCAACAAAATGTCTGTGACACCCAAAACTATTTTCTTTTCAATTGAAAATAAAACAGAGTTAAGTAAATATAATGTTTTAAATACAGGGTATCACCGCAGATGAAAACCATGGGTTACTAAAAGGTATTTTTCTCATTTTCGTTTGCTTTTGGGTTATAACGGATTTTATGATTAAGGGTCCCGTTTGCTTTAAATAGCTTAATCTTTTTCAAACTACGGCCGGCAGAGTCTTATTTTTTGCGATGATGGTGACTGTGGGGAACCTTCCGTCCCAGTTGGCTTCCTCGTATTGCCAAACGGTTCTCTTGGGGGTTTTTTTTCTAACTGAATGTTGATGGCACGTAATTGGCAGATATGACACAATGGTCTGATGAGCCTAGAGGTGATAATGCACTTATCGTGTATTTATCAGGGTGAGAGGTAAGAAACAAGTCTAGGGTGTTGGCGGTTTGACCTGCAACGTCAGGGATTCGAGTTGGCTCGTCGACAAGCTGAGTTAGGTGGTTTAACTCAGCAAAGATCTCAACATACCTTCCTTCGGGTGTTGTCTGGCCAGAATAGCGAAGCCACGAAAAATTGTATACATTGAAATCGCCTGCAATGACGATTTCATTGTGAGGATAATGGGCAACAATACTTTGAATGGAGTCGGACAGAGCATCAAACTCGTTAAAAGTTGAATTTCTGTCCAAATTTGGGCTTCGATAAAGAAAACATGTGTGAATGATGTGCTTATTTACCGTAAATTTTAACCACATGAAATTAAAGTTTGTGTTAGAACACAAACCATATTGTGGTTGGAGTTGGTATGCAACATCTTTCCTCGTATAAATGGCAAGACCATGGTGTGGGAAGAATAATGGCACCAAATTATACCCATTAAGATTAAATTCCGAATGATCAGAGTGTTCACCTATCTGGGTTTCACTTAGTGCCGAAACAGCTGGCCTGTTTTTTGCAGTATAGACGTATGCGGCATAAAAATTCTTCCTTAGTCCACGAATATTGCTTAAATCGACCCTGAACCTACCAATCATAAAAATAAACAGAACTATCGAAAACTCAAGTCAGACAATCAACTAAGATGAGTGTTTATTCAAGTTTCCAATCTGAACTTCACAATAACAATTTGCTACTAGTGTTATGCCTTAGTCATTGTATATCCAATCTATAGTATTCTCTTGAAACACGATTTTGTAGGTAGACATTTGGTCGATAGGTTCGCTGTGATCGCCTTACCGAGATCCCTTAACAAAAATTAGTATTACATTTGGACGCATAGATGGCCACGAGCTTTTTTTCTTCATGAGAATACTATAGAATTTATATACAATGCCTTAGTGACAAAATTGTACTGAACCGCCCCTGGATAACTAGAAAAAACAAACAGCTATCTGTCTGACGTCAGCCAACTTAACCGATGCATGCACTGCATGGAGAGCACCACACACAATGCCTACAGCGATTAAGCTAACGCAACTGTGAAGTGGAGGGGAAAGGAACGGAAGGATTTAACACTCATTGCCTTGTGTTTTTTTTTTACTATATCTTCCTTTTTTTGGTTGACAATAGCATTTTTCTATGATGAATTTGTTTTTTTTTATTATTGTTGCACAGAAGGTACACTTTTAGCACTGGAGATTTTGTTATTGGATTAAACACAGAATTGATTTATGTGTGATCGCGGCGCGAGCTTGGATTTTGATTTTTGATTACTAATAAAGGTATTGGTTTTATTGTTTGTTATTATATAGGATATAGGGAACATGGATACATTTATTTAAAGAATTTCCACGAAATAAAAATTTAAAACACAGGTATGGCGTATGGCACAACGAGACAAAAACTTCCACCCTTGACACGACGGACTAGCACAGAAACACAAGTGCATACGATGAGAAGTTGATCGGCACTCCCAAAACTTAACTACACTAGTCAACAAAATTAAAGGAACAAATATTTTTTCAATTTTTGTTAGCGTTTTTTGAAGAGCTGTATCTTTGTGACGAGTGGTCGTATTGAGTTGAAATAAAAAGCATTTTACAGCTTTATGTTTTTTGTTTCGAGATTTGTTTGCAAACAAATTTTTTTGAAGTACCATTATTGCGTAATGTCAAAAAATGAGACGAGACAACAACAAAATTTTTTTTTTATTTTTTTTGAAGGTCGTCATTTCTATGGATAAATTTTTTTGAGTCAATTAAATGTCATGATCAGATACCTTACTTATTCAGCTTCAATTTAATTTTTTTGTTGTTGTCGTACGATTTTTTGGACATGGTTTATCTGACTTTGAATGAAAAAAGATACTTTTAGCCTTGATTGCCAATATCTCAGCAAATAATGACGTTATAAAAAATTCAAAGACAGTTTTGGAAATTTGAAAAAGTGTTTCACAAGATTTTTTAAGATTTTGTAGAAATTATTTTTTTTTACCGTTCACCGTTAGTTTAAAAAAAGTACTAAAAACCAACGTTTTGTGGTCTTTTCGTAAATCTTTTATTTTCTTTGCAAATATTGATTGCATGGCCTGCGTTGGTATTCAAATTTATAGACTTTTAAATCATCAATATTCTTGTTAATTTTCAAATTGATTCATCGAACCGTTTGTCCTCACCAAAACTTCAAAGTCTTACAAACCAAGTAAAGGAACAAATTGTGTTGTTCCTAAACAATGCGAAGTCGTCATCAAAATGACAAGAAAACCGTAATTCCAGTGGTATTTTTTCACAGTTTTGAATTAGTTAGATACTTTTTTGAATTGAAATGAAATAAAAAGTACATTTTTTCAAAAAAAAAAAAAAATAATTTCAAAAATTTTTCAAACAAAAAAACTTGATTTTTTTTTAATTTTTTTTTTGGAAAAATGTACTTTTTATTTCATTTTAGTTCAAAAAAGTATCTAACTAATGCAAAACTGTGAAAAAAAATCCACTGGAATTACGGTTTTCTTGTCATTTTGATGACGACTACGCATTGTTTAGGAACAACACAATTTGTTCCTTTACCTGGTTTTTAAGACTTTGAAGTTTTGATGAGGAAAAACGGTTCGATGAATAAATTTGAAAATTAACAAGAATATTGATGATTTAAAAGTCTATAAATTTGCATACAAACGGAAGCCATGCATTCAATATTTACAAAGAAAAAAAAAGATTTACGAAAAGACCACAAAACGTCGGTTCTTAGTACTTTTTTTAAACTAATGGTGAACGGTAAAAAAAAAATAATTTCTACAAAATCATAAAAAAATCTTGTAAAACGCTTTCTCAAATTCCAAAACTGTCTTTGAATTTTTTATAACATCATTATTTGCTGAGATATTGGTCATCAAGGCTAAAAGTATCTTTTTTCATTCAAAGTCAGATAAACCATGTCAAAAAAAAATCGTACGACAACAACAAAAAAATTAAATTGAAGCTGAATAAGTAAAGTATCTGATCATGACATTTAATTGACTCAAAAAAATTTATCCATAGAAATGACGACCTTCAAGAAAAATAAAAAAAAATTTTGTTGTTGTCTCGTCTCATTTTTTGACATTACGCAATAACGGTACTTCAAAAAAAATTGTTTGCAAACAAATCTCGAAACAAAAAACATAAAGCTGTAAAATGCTTTTTATTTCAACTCAATACGACCACTCGTCACAAAGATACAGCTCTTCAGAAAACGCTAACAAAAATTGAAAAAATATTTGTTCCTTTAATTTTGTTGACTAGTGTATTTTCTTTACATTTTTAAAGATAACTTCAAGTAAAATTTACACATTTAAATTTTAACACACCACAGGCAGCCGATACGTTTTTAAATTTTGCATGATTTTTGGCCTACACAAAATCCAAGTCCAAGTAAATTTATACTAGGTATTTTGTTTCTTTGTTCTATGGGTAAGTGCATGCAAGTATTATCAATTTTTATCATTAGATTTTGAGGTGTTTACGTTACTGCTTTTAGGAATTTATTTGGAACACAGAACATAATAATGAACAAATTCTAAAATACTGAACATTTATATATTTTTGTATAAAAAATAATTCATAATGAACAATGTCCTCAAATACAGAACTGTTCATTATAATAATGAACGGATGGTCACCGAAGTTATAGCTATCATTGAAACTCATCATTGAAAATTTTAATTATTGATTTTGAGACGTGAAAGCTCGTTTTATTCAACTCTCAGCTATTTGTCTGCGTGTTTTTCCCATGCATTTTTTACCGATTCTGGAACCACTCCTATCAGAAAAACTTTTCACTTCGTCGCAAGAGCTAGTACCTATACCTCGCTCTGAACAAAAACATTCTTGTTTTTCGGTGGTAAAGGTTGGGAATTGATATACTAAACCGACAGCGTAACAATCCAACGTACAAAGCATTAAACCATAAAGCTGGCCATACACGACAGAGCCAAAGAGCCAAATGGCCCCGCGCCGATCCAAAATCGGTCGTGCGTGGGGTGGATCGGCCACCGATCCATTTGGATTTTCAGCCAATCTGAAATCCATCCGAGCCAAATGGATCGGATGGCTCGGTCGTGTATGGCCAGCTTAACCCTAGAACCCATACGGGGTGTGTAGGAACCCCACTTCAAATTTAAATTGCCTATATTTTTTTTTGTAAGAGACGTATTTATAACGGATTGTCATGACTTTAAATTTTTCATTGTTTCTGTATGACTTAAAGCAATTATGTTAGTTTTCTCTCTTCATTGCGTGGATATATTAGTCATTGGGGTGTATAGGTACCCCAAATAGGTTTGCGGAAGTTTTTTTTTAAACCTTTTGCCTTTGAAAAAAATAACTAAGCGATTTTAGTATGTAAATAAGTGCTGTTTTCCAAGTTTTAGAGAGTAAAATATTGAAAATATTTAATAGAATCAAAAAAGCTGCAGCAAAATGTCTGATTACAAAAGTGACCTTGCGCTGATTATCGCATAGACATATGCAGCTGCTGCAATAATTTAAATTTTTTTTATTTCTGAAAGGCTCATTAAAATCTTCATACTTTTTGGGTTGTTCTATAATATGAATTTGCATCACTTTAGTTTCCATTTTTAACTTCAATTTTGTATAATTCTTATTTGAAATGAATTTATTATGAATAAAAAAAAGAAAAATTATATCATTTGATCTTAAATTTGACATAATACCGCTTTAAAGTTAATGGGGTGTTGAGGAACCCCAAATAGGTAAATGTAACAAAAAACAAGGTATGGGTTGTAGGGTTAAGATACTACGTACTTAAGGTAGTGAGTGTTTCAAAAGCGTGAAAAATTACCCTCAAAGGGTATCCCTTTCTATACTGACGGGTCAAAAATGGAAGAAGGAACAGGTGCGGGGGTGTTCTGTGAGGCCCTTAATATTAGAGAATCATATTAACTCCCAGATGAGTGTAGTATCTTTCAGGCTGAAATGTATGCTATTCATAAAGCGGCAGAATTGGTACACAAGAAAAAACTGATCTCGTCGGAGATCACTTTTTTTGTGGACAGCCAAGCTGCGATCAAAGCAATAGCCAGTGAGACCATAAGATCCAAAACAGTGGCAAAATGTCGAGGCATACTGAACACAATTTGCAACACTAACTAACTAACATAGCAATATAGAAGGGAATGATATAGCAGATGAACTAGCAAGGAAGGGGTCATTGTCAAATGGAAACAGTAGTAGCCAATTAGACACGGGACTAGACATCCCGATCGGCGTAATTAAAACGAAAATGGACCTAATAACGAAAGAGCAAATCAATAAATCCTGGATTACCAGGAACGATTGCGCTATCTCTAGAAGTTTATGGCCTAGAATTACTGTTGTAGGAGCTGTCAGGATGTAGAAGAAATAGAAACCATTAAACACCTGCTCTGCGATTGTCCAAACCTCCAAACAACCAACCTATGTTACTTGGGAAACAGGTTTGTTGGAGAACTGGACGATCTAGCGCAGGTCTCAATGGTAAATATGAGGAAATTCATAGATCGCACAGGCTGGTTCGTAAATGAGCCAGTCTATCTGAATCACTAGCTTAGGAGCATCTCTGCTTTCTTATTGTAAGGAGATCACAATGGACCGACAGGCCCCCGTGTACGCAACAGCCCTGTGCTGTGCACACCCCTCCTAGCCTAACCTAACCTACCCTCAAGGGAGCATCCATAAATCCCTTAACTCTAATTCAATTAAATCCACCGGTTATGATACCAAAATGCAACACTTAAGCGCTAATTGGCTCACCGAGCGAATTTAATCGTGGTCTTTTAGGATCTGGATTTGATGTTGTTGTTGTTCTTGAATTGCGAATAATTGAGTCGAATATGGGATCGAATGAAGAGCTTTGGTTTTGTGAATAGCATTAACTGTATTTGCTTAGTAAGGGAAAAATTATTTTTTTTTTTTTTTTTATTTGCTCCCAACCCATTTGTTTTTTTTCCAGGTTGCACAATGATTAGAGTGCCATTTAAACACTTGTCTTGTTGGCATTGCAACAATAAAGGAAGTGTTTTGACTTCCCAGGTCTATAATGATGATATTGGCCGAACTTCAGTCGACTCCACGTGTACTTTTAAGCCAGCAGTTAAAGAAAATCTAAAAAAAAAGAAGCGAAATCAGAAAAGGCTAAGAGATCTGTTTGGGCAGAACTTTAGAAGACTCCTGTGTTAACCGAAGTTAGTAATCCCCTTAATAAATGGAACGACAAGAAATTAAAAGCTATGAATTTGGATTAAGAAGACACACCAGATGCTGCTAAAAAGCTGCATTTGAAAATTATGGAGAAGACATTGAAAAAAAAGTAAGTTGAAATTTATGAAAATCTGAAAGTTTACTTATATATCATTTTCATTAATAGATTTCAATTTAGGCCTGAACTTCGTTGAAAATCTTCCAGATTACAACCATAAAGTCTAAGAGCCAACCACATACAAAGTTAAGTCATTTGCATAACATTGTAGGTCATATCAATAATAACCTTTGAGGTGTTGAACCAATAACCGTTTGTCTGCCAACCTAAACACGTTTTGGACAGGAGTAAAATTTGACGTAAATTTTTAACTTCGATGTATTTAGTATTTAGTCGGAGGGAAAGAGTGTGCATACAAGAACTATTTAGCATGCAATTTTGAACAGTTATTCTCATAGGTCCAACTCTTTGTAGTTTGTCCCTAAGATATAAAGTGGCAAAATTTCTGAAAACCACTCACGTAAACACATAATGTTTGGAAACTTCGCTGCTCTCCATCTTCTTAGGGACTAAGAACAACTATATGCTATTGTGGATCCATATTTCAATGGTGGCCTTAGTTCTGAGCCATTATTAGTTGGTAAACTTGAAGACTGATCGCTATTATCAACTCCATAATCAAGACTTCGATTGCGATCGATAATATGATAACTAATGGATTTGGTATTTACTACAAAAAAAGAATTGCCTGTGAGCTTTAATAGCATTCGAGCTTCTTTTACTGTGTCACCTGTCAAAGCTGTCGGTGTTGGTAATGTTAGTTTCAGAGAGGTGTATTTTGTTATTAATTTGATCGTTAGGTTATGCATTGGGTACAAGCATAGCGCCTGGATTGGATAATGTAATAATTTATTTCATTCGCTCCATCACCGATTATGTTGCGATTATCTGCTCCATTCAAAGTTGTTTCGCGACACTCCAGGAGTTTGTTTTCTCCTTTTTTTAAATTTAGGTACTGTTTTTAAATAATAAAATTAAACAATAATCTATTTTCACTTTACACCTTTTAAACACCAAAATCACTTAACAGCTTCTTGAAATACTGCCAACATAATTCTCATTAAAATTATTTAATTGCAGACACAACATCTTCTCGGAGCAGAGACACAAACATTTTCTGCACCAAGAATTTACCAGCAACAACATACATATAAAACAACGGCAGAACCAACGACAAAACTGTAATAGTCAGAAGAGCTTTAAGTCAAGCTAGTCATTCAGCTCGATGGAGCAAAAGGCACAAAACATACACAGGAACAAAAACTTACATAGGAACAAATAGTACGTTTTAATTTGAAATTGAATTCTTTATATTTTAAGTTGAAAATCTAATCTTGTGAACTATGTTCTTGCAATTGCAGTTGATTATAATAGGTAGTAAAATGTATTAATAAAATTGTAATTGTAACTTTATACTGGTATTATACTTAAAGTTTTTTAGGTGCAAAAAAAGAATCAGTTTTAAGTTTTAAAAATTAAAATTTACTAGGCATTAAGAAAAGAAAAACAAATTCTGGTTTATTATTATAAAATCTCTAATTAGAATAGGTATTTATTATAAGTTATAGCTTATGAGTGTGTTGCATTTGAATCCAAGTAAGAATAATCTATTGTGAGACGTTTTAATTTCTTAATATCACGAAGTGCTTTTCTCGCAAAGCAAACATAGATATTTGAAACAACCTGAGCTCCTTCAAATAACTTTTGAATCTTTCAAATACTGAGAAATAAGGATTTTTAAAATTGTCGTGCTTAAATTTGCGGGTGTTTGATATATTTAGGTAGGTTCATTGAAATATTTCGAAAATAAGAACAGACGGAGCATTCAGACCTCGGATACAAATTCAGCGCAATCAAAACCATCGGAAACAAATTTACGGATGTACGGATCGCGCGTACTGAAAGCAACCTATATTAAGTTTTTGTTGGGAAACAGTTAGGGTCACGGTATTTGTGATTTTCTTGGAATCAAATCACTTTATTTTGTAATGTTCTTTTGAATTGTCTTCAGCATTTCCAGTCGCAAGTTATTGTGCTCAGACTCTCTCTGCCATTTTTCTCTTAGATTTTCTTGAATAGAATTAAAAAAATGTGCCCTTTGGGCCTTTTCAGCTTCCATGGCCTGTCGTTTCATATTGAGCCTAGCCTCAAAATAATTCTCACGTGCACTTTTTCGTTTACGAATATTCTTAGTTTTTGCAACTTCTTTTTCGAAAGAAACGACAGGGGCTGTTGATGGTGATGAACATGTTAGTGGAGAAGTTGTTGTTACCGAAATAATTTCATCTTCAAGTGCTTCAAAATGAGTATATTCTTCAGACGATGATGTCTCTTGAAAATGTTCTGGAGAAAAAAAATTTATAATTTCCTGAGAAGGTTTTTCCTTAGATGGCAGTCCCAAATGAAGTGTATGTGATTGTTTGAAACAATTGGCTTGCCACCAAAAATTTCGTCTAGCTCGGTCGTATAAGGAACAACGACTGGAGCCGCTCCCGTCTTCTTCATATTGTCCTTTGCGGACTTGTATGCATCAAGCAAAGTTCTTATTTTGTTTTTCAACGTGTCTGCAGTTGTTGACGAGTCCTGAAATAGTTAAAATCTTTTTAAGTAAATCTAAAAATGAACAAAAACTAAAATTATATTAACTGTTATGCCTTGGTAGATCACATCCTCCAAAACTTTTTGATAAGCTGTTTTTTGTCGCCTAAAATGGGTGAATTCTACCTTCCTGGCCGCATAACAACAGAGGAGACCTAGAACTTATGCTCTTGGCCACTTCTTACGACTGCTTCTAAAAAAATCCATTTAATAGTTTTGAAAAAGTCTAATTAAAACCCATTTACGTTTTTACTTGCTCCTCCATTCTTCTAAAATCAAAAATTGAATTATCTAACGAGTTTTTTGAGATTTCTGAATATCAGTTTTGAATATCAGTTTTGAAGTTTCTATACAATTTATCGATAGCTTAAGGTGATTAGTTTGGTAGCACAGTTTTTAGCCTGTTGAAAAAATTTAAGCCCCGAAAAATTTCGGGGATTAGCCTTAGCCCGGAGGGGATTAGTTGTTGTTGCATTTAACATGTAAATTGTTTAGCCCAGACGTCGTTTTTTTCGTACAATTATCCCCGGGCTTGGAAAAAAACACACCTGTACTTTCATTGTTTGAAATTCTTTTGACAGCAACGACGGGATCTCGTCACGCTCATGTCTCGTTTCCTCGTCGCATTGTGAATCAGGCTTGACTGCATTCTCATGGCGGTATAAATTTGGACAGGCATCTTTCAATTTGGTCGGAACCGAACAAACACTTTATTATTATCTCTCATTAGGAATTAGTAAGAGCTTCTGTGAAAAGAGCACAGGAATCAGTTCGTGACAAATTCAGATTTCAGATCCCAGAATTTGGAATAAGCTAGAATGCTCTGCTGCTCCTTCGTCAAGTGACTGACGAGGATTTGGAATTGATGTTCACAGACGATCTACCACAGAGCAATAACCTCACCGGGTTTTTTGGCGTTTCGCTGGTCATTAATGTTGGTATTTCGCAGCAGGTTGCTGAAACCATTTTTGTCATAAGTCAACTGGGCATTGCATCTACGATTAATGCAGGATAATTTAATCACTTTTTTTAATTTGATCAATTTACCCAGAAATAACGGAAAAGTAGATATATATTGATTCATGGTAGTTCCAGTGACGTCCTAAGAGCAAGTTGAAGATCCGATCCAAATATTTGGGGACATATAATGCGCCGTAGATGTCACATGACAATGAGACACTCCTTAATGCTCATCACGTTGACCGGGTTTTCAATAGTTTTTCACAGTTCTCACAACACTCAGTGAAGAAGAGGGGCCTTCTACACTTATGACCTTTCCATATGGAGATTTTGCAGCCATTTGCCTAGAAAAACTCTTAATCCACAAAATTCTCCAATCCAATTAAACTTTTAACTAAGTGAAAATTTGAATCTTGAGAACAACGCGTACTAATCTAAACTTTTGAACCGGTTTGAAAGAAAGTATTTTTTTTAAAACAATCTGTAACGTTAAGTAATACACAAAATCATTTGCTAAACATATGTATTTTCTTGTTAGATGCTGCAGCAAGAAGAAACCAGAAACCAATGAGGTATGCACCAGAGAGAAGTGGAAGAATAATCAATGCATGTGCTGCTTTGCACAATATTTTCATTAAAAAATTTTCTGTTTCGCAACAAGAGGAAATCTCAATTCAATAAGAAATTGCTGAGCATCGTTCTCAAACACCATCTGTGCAACAAGAAGACCATCATTCCATTGACGCTCTGCGGGAAGGAAAAAATATCCGAAATAGAATCGCCCGATCATTGTTCGTAGGAATTAATATATACAAATGTTTATTTTTGAGTAAAACGTTATTTCAATTTATTCGTATGGTACACTATCAAAAACAAAAATAAATACTTAATTCATATATGTATGTATATATACTTAAATTAAAATTGGTCTTATTGTTTAACTAAATCACATGAAGTTGATATATTGGAGACTGGTAGTCCAGGCACATGGTGGGAAAATTAATATTTTTGAATGAATTATATATCCGTTGGTGAAACAGCATCAATAAGTTTTTGAAAAGACTCATTCCTTTTTTCCAGCAAATTTATCATTTTTTCTAGAAGCTCATTTGTTTTCTTAGCTTCGTTCATCGCCATTTCCACAACGTTAGATGCAGTATCTGCATTATGGCATTTTTCTTGGAACGTGTTCATTTTTTTATTATCATTTTTATGATTTTTTTTTATGAGAAAGCTGGAGTTTGTGTCGCGTTTTCAGCGGCTAAAGGTGGTGAAGGTGAATCTATAATAAGAGGGTAAACGGAACTTTGCTCACTCTGGACACGAACAGTCGAAAATTTAAATATTCAACATTTTATTTCTATATTTATATACATACAACGACCTTTAAATTTCAAGTACCTCAATTTGAAATCCTATTTCATTTGTAATGTTATCACCAGCAAAATAGTCTACCCCACATATCTCAAAGATATTGTTTTGGTCTTTATCCAACTCAAATTTAGGATCGACCACTCCTCCTCCAGTCTTCTGGCATTAGGCTGTCAGCTGCCGGAATTTTTTCCTTACACCACCTTTTAAATCTGTCCAACACTGAATAAAAAATAATATAATAATAAAGTTTTAGACAGGTAACTAACTTTACTTTTTGCCACAGAGGTGTAGATTTTGATGGTCCACAGGCATTCAGTTCCAAGCACAGCTCAGCCCATAAACGCTCTCTTTGTTGGAGTTGCCTTGCCCGCTTTTGAATTTTTCTTCTGAGACATTGTAGTTTGTTTTCATGAAGTCTATGAGAACTTTCTTTTGATGCTGTGTTTATTTCGACTGAAATTCAAAATTAAAAATGTAAATACTGTAACGAAACCAATTAAATTTTCATCAGGCTGAATTAAAAATACATATTTATACATTATGTATGTGGATCAATATTTCAAAATATTAATGTTTCAGTCTCCTTCATTTTTGAACCGAAATAAAATAAAATGCACGACTGGATCGCACGTACTGATTCTTATGTTCAAGTTGTGTGGGACTTAAGAACTTTAAAAAATATTATGAAATTTAAGAGTTTAATAAATGTAAGTTTAGTTTTAATTCAAATGATTTAACAATATGGGTATTCATGCAACAGCGTAAGCTCGTTGTAATCGTTGTAAAGTTTAAAACTTCGTAATTCTGTCACAATTTGTATGGAAAATTTGACTGATTTATGAAGTTTTAAAACTTTACAACGATTACGACGAGTTTACGCTGTTGCATGAATACCCTTAGTAATTAATGAAAAAATATAATAAACTTTTCAGAACTTAAGCTTGACTTTTACTTGACTTTGACTTTACTTTTCTAGACTTGACTTGCGATTCAATAAAACAGGACCTTTTTTTGGTAGTTGGGTAAAAAATCATCTGCAAAGAGAATATTGCGAGAGCGAGATGTTTCAGGTTTTGGCTAGCATGCTTGGATACAGCCTGAACCGACCTTATTTTGAGTTGTTTCTGTTTCGGAAAAATTTACTGTTGAAAATATCATTTCCTTTTGGGGATACGGCTTAGCTTTTTATTTTCACAAAAATTTGAGGAATCCTTACATCAACAAAAATGTCGTTTTATTCTCTATTCGCCATATTAACTACAATCTCTTGCTACGAATCCATCACAATTTCAAACCAAACACTTTTTCATCAATTTACGGTAAGAGCAAGGTTAAGAAAGATACGAGAAGTAGAAATCTCAAACATTGGAAAAACAATGTTATAGGTAGTCTTGCATACAGCGCCGGATTTAGCTTTTTTGGGCCCTAGGCCTGAAGAGTAAATGGTGCCCACTTTGCATATGTTCTCTTATATTGTATATGGTTTACTACATACAAAGTTAAATACTTAAGAAAACAAATTACAACGAATTCCATAAAACAAAAATTAATTTTATTTATAATGGTAGTTACAAGAATATGTACATACATATGCTTTCGACTTTTTTTTAGATTTTTTTTACTTAATTTTTGTTACTTAATATTGTTTTCTTGTTTTTTTAGCAGCGAAGTCTTTTATAAGTTCATCGAAATCTATTTCATGAAGCAAATCACTCTCAATACAGAGCAGAGATAGTGCATCAAGTCTTTCCTGCGTTATCATTGTTCGACAAGGACTTCTTAAGCGTTTTGATCGACGAAATGATCTTTCCAAAGAACAATTTGTCACCATCAGACTTAAAAATAAACGTAATGCCGTGTCTACATCCGGAAACGATGATGTAATTTTATCTTCCCACATAATCTATATATATAAAAATGAATGTTTGTCTGTTATGACTCATAGACTCAAAAACTACATGTCAGATTGAGCTCAAATTTATGGGTTATATTCAAAAAATGATTGGCAAGGTTTAAAAAGTTATTCGAGAAATATTCAATGAGTGGCGCTGCACTTTTATCATAAAAAAGAAAAGTTGATGTTTTATATGAAAAAAATAAAGTTTATTTCAAAAACAAGCCCTGTATTTTCTGTCAGTAAATATAATAATTATTGTGAGAGAGCTGAGACCAGGCGCGGATACAGGGGGAGGGCAATGGGTGCAATTGCCCCCCCCTGGGCAAGAATGAACGAAGCATAAAATATGAATTTAATAAAATGTAATCAAAAAAATGTTATTTCATTATACGTTTATAAAATTTTTTCTTGGCAGCGAAGCGTTGCAGCAATGAGTGGTTGTGCGTTGGCCGATTGCTGACCAAGTTTAGTTAAGAAAAGTTCCGCTGCAAATAGCCTTAACATCGACCGAGTGAAAAGCTTATAACTTCGGTTTTAGATTTCCGATCTTCAAAGTTAAGGTCTTTAATTAAAAGATGTCCAGCTACATTACTGTACACCATTTTATTAGAAAAGTCAACTTATTTCGTATTAGGGAGCAGGGTGAATCCCAAATCGATTTGACTTTCAGTTGTGAATGCAAAATTTCACAATTTGAAAAATAACATTTTAAAAAATTTTTGCTCCACCTCCAACCCTACTCTACAAATTTTTGTGTGGGTTTTAATAGTTAAATGTAACGGGGAGGTGGCAGGGGCACTTATCTAAATTTTCAACCTTAAAGTTAAAAAAGTTTAATCTTTAAAATACGTCTATTGTATTTCAAAAATTTCTTACTTAACTTCAAATGCTTAGATCTATAGGATAAAAAGAATTAAAGTTAAAATAATAAACTCCATTTGTGTATAAAAGTTATTGAGAAATACCGAAAAAATTCATACTAAAAAGATGATAGAGTTCTTTTTATGATAAATATTTAAATGTGTGTTTCCATTGAGGGAGTACTTTCACTAGAAAACTCTCGAGATAGAGCGACTCTCGGATATCTGTCTTCCTCTCTGGTGAGCTTATTTCATGAAGATGTCTGTGTCCACTTTCGAGTTTTACTCTCGAGAACTTCTTCAGAGCTGCTCGCCTCATTTTTACTCTGAAATGGATACGCACCTTAAGAGTATGCACATTGGTTTCGAGTTCGGTGCTGTACGCAGCGATGCATGCAGACGTGCTGCACATCTATTAGGCATAAGATACGTTTTTGATACTGGCGAAGAGTACGAATCCAGCGAAGAAGATTGGAGAGAAACCAGGAAGCAACTACAGCAGTCACTGCCGAAGAGAAGTTGGATGGAACTTTTACACCAAAGGATAGTTATTTTTGGCCGTTTTTGAAAACGTTAAGTCAACGTCAATTTGATTGTATCGAACTGCATGAGTCTGGAAACTCTGCAAACGATGGTTTGAGTTTGTATGAAACATTTTTATTAAAACAACGAAGGCTAAGTATATTGTTAATGAAATGTATAACGAAAGTTAGCCACATCACAATCAAAATCGATGGCTGAACCAACAAGGTGAGACGAAAAGGTTTAATAAAAAGTGTTTTTTTCTTTTTATTTTCCACTATAATAATTGTGTTATATTTCAATGTCGGAAAGTTTGGTTTTGTATCGATGAACGAAGGCGTCTGAGCAAACGATACGGTTCATCTTGGTTTTGATCTATAATTTTAGTTTAGTTAAAATATAGATATTGTCAAATTAATACAATGGTTTTGTTTGCACAAAATATTTTTCATCGACTTCTTTCAATTTTCTTGCAAACGCATTTGACGTTTATGAACACGTTCTCCGGCTTCTCAATATTTTTGTTGCCAACTCGTTTTTTTTCCCTGCAGAATCGTACCAAACATCATGTTTTCGAACATGTGACTTTAGCAAACTGCATTATCAAACACAATACTTTGAAGTTTGCTTTTGAGAACCTTCTGCTAAATGTATTTTTGATCCTGATGACGTTCTCGAAAACAACCTTACTGGCAAGGTTGGGTTAGGTTGTCCCAGCTAAAGGGCCCTGGAGACGCTCGAACATGGTACGAGTGAACATGGTTCGACTAAACTCCGCAGACACTGAAACAAAGCAGAAATCAAACTACTCGAACTTCATTATTTTTACGACTTAAATGTCATTCACAATATTCACTGTCACGTTTATTTTATTTGTATTCAGGTTATTTGAAATTTTTCTTTTTATTTTTAATATTGAACTCAAAATTAAACAGAAATGTTAGAGTAAACATACGAAACCGGTCCGCAAACAGTCGAATCTGGTACGACAAACCATTAGCCCCGCCCTCGAACATCGAAAAATATCAAACTCCTTTTGATTTTGGTGAGACCAAATTTTTGTCTGGTGACACCAAATAAATGGTACTCGAACCAGCCCGCAGACAAGTAAAATCAACTCGAACATAGTACTCGAACCATGTTCACTAGCACCATGTTCGAGCGTCTCCAGAGCCCTTTAAGGAAGAGGCTGGAAGTTTCACTCGAACTCGAACGTCATGTGTCTGAATAGGAACATACCACAGTGCCATTATGTTTTCCGAGCATAATTAAGGAGTTACGCAGATCCAAAGGGAACTCAAAAGCGCTGAAAAGACACCATGCTATAGCTACTAACTGTAAAACTTTATTTCACAAAGTTCAAAGTTCTCGCTGTTCGAGACACTGTGGCAGTTATGAAAGAGTTAATTGCTTTCTTCAAATTTAAAACTCATCAACTCACATTGCTTTGTGTGACCAAGCGTGTAGAGCGGTATGAAGTGTACTCAAATTTCCTGTATCTAGATCTCAAGATTTTGGTAGCTCACGAAAATTGCCCCCCCCTGAACGAAATCCTGGATCCGCGCCTGGCTGAGACTGGGATTAAAGTTTAATTTTTACTTTTAGTGTTATATGTGTATTGTAGGTTAAATTGAACAAATTCATTATTGCAAACATGGTGAATAAAGAAAATGATATGATATACCTAGCTAGGACAAATATTATATATGCAGCCATTTTGTAATCTCCAATTCTTCAACATTAATTTGTCGACGGTCAGCGTGTAACATTTTATTGATGCAAAGGGTAAAATTGGTCAAGGTTATGTAAGTATATGTATGTGAATCAAGAACATTAAATTATCAGTTTTGGGGAACTGAGATTGCCAAATATTGCACATTAGGATACGACACTTGAAACCCGTCGTCCATAGGAGTAATTGTATGAAAAAACGGGACAAAATACATGTTTGTCTTGATTGTACTATTTCATCACAAACTATGAAATAAATAACGTTTTTAATACATTCACCTTATTAAAAAAAATGCAAGTTTTTTTAATTTCTCTGTTAGGTGCCAGTCATAGTTTTTCACAAGAACTAAACTTGAAAATTTTGTTCTTCAATTTTGAGGCATTTTGAAAGCAAAATCATTTATTATGTTGATAGAGAAATAAAGCTCAAGACTTAATTAATATTTCAAGCCAGATGAATTTCAAATATCCGCAATCTCTTCAACGTAAAAACACTGAATATTTCATGGTCATTGGTAAGCTTGTTCAATCTTTAAATTAATCAAAGTGAGCAAAATGAATTGTTTTGCCAGAAATAATCATCCCGATTATAGAATCCGACGATTGAGCGGCGGAGGGAATCAGACTCAATTTCGACATTTTTACTATGAGCCAACTGTCAAAATCGATTCAGATTCCCTTCGCAGCTCAATCGTCGGATTCTGTAATCGGGGTGAATAATTAAGAAAAAAGCTTTACTTTGGAAGCAAAATAACCACTGATTTTACTTTCTAAACGCAATCATTAAAATTTTTAAAGATGAGTTTGAATGATGTCTACAACAGGCATCTAGGACACACGCTAAAAGCTATTTTTTTTAATTTTTTAAATCCTAATGTTCGGGTGGGTTTACCCCCTTTGTTAGCATTTATTTAAAAAAACACTTTTATACACTGAGTCTTTTTTTTTTTATATTAGTTGTTTGAAGAAAAGAAGAACTTGGATTTAGGAAAAACATTGCTGGGATATTCAGACTTTTTTATATCCGTGTTGTACTATATTGCCATCTTATGAAAAAAGGGCGTAAGCGCAAAAATTAAAAAATTGAGTTATTACCACAATTTGAAACGTTAAATAGTTTATTATTATTGTGTAAAGTCTAAAAATCATACCTATTATTAACTGAAAATGGCTTAAAATCACGAACGAAAATTTCATTGCAGGCTTCAAGCAAGTTGCTTATATGTGCATTTACTAAGCTTAAAAGTCGCAAATTCATTTTTCTAAATCATCAATAAAGTTACTAAAACTTATGCGCATAGCAAAATAACATCTTTTTTTCTTTTAATAAGAAATCGTTCTTTAAAATTTTCAAAATCATTTAATTAGAAGGCGAGAAAAGCAAAATCATTAAAATGCATTTATCTCAAAACTACTAAAATAGAGATACGACCTTTTTCCTTATGACGGCAGAATATAGGGCTTTCCAGTGAGAAGTGGTCGATGTTGAAATGGGGAAAAAAAAGTAATTTTGACAACTAATGTCATTTTCGTAGAATATTCGATAGGACATTCGATAGGAATATCGAAAACGATATTAATGAAACCAATTAAATAAACTTAATATTAATAATAGAAACGTATACCTATTACTGTAGTATTATTGATAGTTAATTTAATTTGTTGTGTACGCAACTAAAATTTGTATAAGCTGGGGCGGGCCAGCTAGTCTTATATAAATTAGCTTGATTGAAAAATTTAAAATTAATGCAATTTTTATGCATCACATAACGATGGAATTGTATTAACCCGTTAGCAAGTTCTGAATTTAAATCTTCCGGATAATTTTACACCAAACGCTGGGCACAGGCTATAACGTTGACTTTTTCTTTGCTTGTGCAAAGAAAATCAAATCTTTCAGAAATGTCCTTATATATTTAACCTCTGGAATCCATTTGAATTCTTAACTTATCGATAATAATATAAAAAGCGTTTATTCGAAACTTATCCTTCGGGCTTAAATCTACATCGGGAGCATTACCATCGTTAGCCATTTTTTTGCGAATTCGTTTTCGTGTAATCATGTAGCTGCCATCAGGTAGAATTTCTTTACAGCGTATTTCAATAGTGTTGAAATTATCACGCATTTTCTCCAGTTGATTGGAGAATGATATATACAAATTCGCGCACGTCAGTAGTATTACGTCTTCGCCTTGCAAAACTTTACTGACTTTTTGCAAACTTTGTAAAATATCGTTCCAAATCACAAGCATTAAGGCAAATTCTAGTTTATTCATTTTGATTAGTAGATCACCAGCTTCCCTCCTAGCATCTCCTATTAGTGTATTATCTTCAGAAATGTCGTTTAAAGTATCTTATCAAAGGGCACGGTAGTGCCCAGCCAAGTTCGTGGCACTACACCCTTTTTACAGGAACAAACTCAGGCGATTTTCAACCCCCCTCTAACTTCAGTACCAATAAAGTCAGAAACTTCAAATTCGGAGTATTTGCTGAACTGATCAAACACAGGTGGCTCACCAAATTTCAACTCTTTAGCATTAGTAGTTCCCAAGATATAGGACTTCAAAAATCGCGAAAACCGTAACTGACTGACTCACTGACTCACTGACTCACTGACTGACTGACTCACTGACAGATCATCAAAATTATGGAGCACTTCCCGACATCGTAGAAACTTGAAATTTCGCACAACGGTAGGCCTTGTGGTACATTACATACAAAGGAAAAAATCGAAAATCTGCAATTTTCTATTCAGGGGGCGTGGCATCCACCCACTTTCTTAAATATTCTATAAATTATATGGAGCCTTTTCGATTGTTTTAGAACAATGAAAATTGGTAAGTTGGTAGGGTTTGAGGTACTTAGAAAGAAAAAAAGTGAAAAATTGGAATTTTCCACACAGGGGGCGTGGCATCCACCCACATTCTTAAAAATTCTTATAAATTATATGGAGCACTTCCGATTGTTGTAGAACGATGAAAATTGGTAGGTCGGTAGGCCTTGAAGTACTTGAAGAAAAAAAATCGAAAAATTGGAAGTTTCAGTTCAGGGGGCGTGGCATCCACCCACATTCTCAAAAATTCTTATAAATTATATGAAGCACTTCCGATTGTTGTAGAACGATGAAAATTGGTAGGTCGGTATGCCTTGAAGTACTTAGAAGAAAAAAAATCGACAAATTGGGAGTTTCAGTTCAGGGGGAGTGGCATCGACCCACATTCTTAAAAATTCTTATAAACTATATGAAGCACTTCCGATTGTTCCGATTGTTGTAGAACGATGAAAATTGGTAGGTCGGTAGGACTTGAAGTACTTAGAAAAAAAAATCGAAAATTTGGAATTGTCCATTTTGGGGGGGGGGGGGGGGGTGTTGCCATCCACCCACTTTATCAGAATTGCTATTATTTGTATGGAGCACTTTCGGTTGTCGTAGAATTATGAAACTTTGTAGAGCGGTAGGGCTTGACTTTCACCTGGCAAAATAAATCTTTGCAAAAAGGAGTGAAATCACAACAAAAACATAAATGTTAAAAAAGGAGCCAAGTTCTTATGTGAACAAGAAACCTGTGCGTAAAAAGTCAGCCAAAAAAAGTAATGAGATCTAAAATATATGCCAAGTTTTAAGTTCATGAAGTTTAATATCAAATATCTTAAGTAGAGTTACATCGAAACAATTCCAAATCATGACAGAAATTTGGTAATTAATGATTACTGATTAAAATTTGGTGGATTTACTTGGCAAGTTTTCTCTTAAATACTTATTAAACGAAAATGGACTATGATCTACGAGTATGCACCTGGAATGTAAGGACACTCTACACACCAGGTGCTACTCAAAAACTTGAATCTGTCCTCTCGCGGTACAAGGCAGACATTACCGCGATCCAGGAGATACGATGGATAGGATCAGGTATAACGAAAAGAAAAGATTGCGACATTTATTACAGCTGTCACCAAAGACTGCACATGCTAGGATGCGGATTCGTCGTGGGAAATCGACTCAGATCAAAAGTCATCGATTTTAAGCCGATAAGCGATCGCCTGGCTGTGATCCGCATCAAAGCTACCTTCCAAAACATCAGCCTAATATGTGCACACGCCCCTACCGATGAAGCTGAGGAGTCTAACAAGGAGGAGTTTTACGACCTCCTGGACGGAGCCTACGGAGCCTGTCCGGAGTACGATGTCAAAGTCGTGCTCGGAGACTTCAATGCTAAAGTCGGAAAGGAAAACATCTTTGGCGGATTAGTTGGAAAGCACAGCCTCCACGAAACGACAACACACAACGGCTTCCGACTAATCGACTTTGCTGCAGCTCGTAATACGGTGATAAGTAGCACTAGGTTCCCCAGGCGAAGGATACACACAGCAACCTGGCGATCTCCAGATGGTCGAACGGCCAACCAAATCGACCACGTGCTAATTGGCGCAAGGTACGCATCGAACATCTTGGACGTGCGAACTTTCCGAGGTGCAAACGTGGACTCTGACCACTTTCTTGTTGTGACAAAGTTCAGAGCCCGACTGTCCAACGAAAAGAAAACGAAGACCGCCCAAAGAAAGAAGTTCAACATCGCATGCCTTAGCACATCTGAGAAAGCCAGAGACTACAGTGAGCAATTGACCGGGAAACTCTCTGCCGTACACCCAGCCACAAGCGTCAACAACCAGTGGAACCAGTATCGCGACATTATTAAAGAGACAGCCGAGACCACCATAGGCTATCAACCACCCAGAAAAAAGAACCCGTGGTATGATGATGAATGCGCGCTATTGAAGCAGGAGACGGAAAATGCACGAATGCAAATGCTGCAACGGAAAACAAGAGCAGCAAGAGAGGAGTACCGTGAAAAGAGAAGGAAAGAGAAAAAAACCCTGCGTAGAAAGAAAAGAGCATCCGCAGCCTCTCAGCTCAAGTATCTCGAAGAGTCCAGCACCGCCACCAACACCCGCCGGTTCTACAAAACAGCCAAGCAACTGGCATCTGGTTATAGGACTGGCACGCAAGCTCTTCGAAACAGCGAATGGAACCTAGTCACCGAAGCACAGGGAATTGTAGACGTGTTTAAGCAGCATTTCCAGCAGCTGCTTAATGGGCATTATGTAGAGGAGGCGACAGGGGAACAAAGAAGCATTAGACCAGTCAATGAAGATCCAGTCCCAGCACCCAGTACTGAAGAGGTTAAGAAAGCCATCCACAAGCTTAAGAACAACAAATCCGCCGGCTCGGATGGCCTACCAGCGGAACTCTTCAAGTATGGAGGAGATGTTCTGGTAGGGTGCATGCACCAGCTCATCAACCAAGTTTGGGAGGAGGAAAGTATGCCCGACGACTGGTCAAATAGCTCCATATGCCCAATCTACAAAAAAGGCGATCCTATGTCCTGCAAGAACTACAGAGGCATATCCCTGCTTAATGTTGCCTACAAGATCCTATCCAACGTACTATGTGAGCGTCTAAAACCTTTCTGCAACACTATGATCGGCACGTACCAGTGTGGCTTCAGGCCAGGCAGATCAACGATAGACCAAATCTTCACATTGAGGCAAATCCTGGAAAAGACCAACGAATTTCAAGTCGAGACCCACCACCTATTCATCGACTTCAAAGCCGCATATGATAGCATAAGTCGCCAAGAGCTTCTATTGGCGATGTCGGAACTCGGGATCCCGAAAAAACTGATCCAGCTATGCCGCATGACGTTACAAAATACGCGGTGCAACGTGCAAATGGGTAACAGCTCATCCGAGTTATTCCAGACGTGTACAGGGTTCAGACAAGGAGATGCGCTATCATGTGATTTCTTCAACCTAGTCCTGGAGCAGATAGTGCGCAAGAGTGGTGTTAACATGGAAGGCACTATCTTTAACAGGTCTTCTCAACTGCTAGGTTATGCGGACGACATCGACATCATCGGCCGTTCCAAGAGAGCTGTACTTGAAGCATTCACAGCTATTGATGAACAGGCGAAACGCGTTGGTCTTGAAGTGAATGAGGACAAAACAAAGTATATGCTATCAACAAACAAAGCCTCATCTGTCCATCGCCTAGGACAAAACGTCACTGTTGGTAGCAGTAATTTCGAGGTAGTCAAGGAGTTCACCTACCTCGGAACAAACATCAATCCCACGAACGACACCTTAGTGGAAATCCGACGAAGAATTACCCTAGCGAACCGCTGCTACTTCGGTTTGGCCAAACAAATGGGTTCAAAACTCCTTTCTCGAAAGACAAAGTGCACGCTATACAAAACTCTAATTTTACCAGTTCTACTCTACGGTGCCGAGTGCTGGACGATAAGTAAAAAAGGGGAATTGATCCTGGGCACTTTCGAGCGAAAAATTCTACGGCGGATATTTGGTCCTATATGCGAAGTGGGCGATTGGAGGAGAAGATTCAATCGTGAACTGTACGAGCTGTACCAAGATGTGGATGTAGTCCAAAGAGCCAAAACACGTCGACTACATTGGCTCGGCCACATCGAGCGAATGGACAACAACGCTCCAGCCAAGAAAATCTTCGAATCCCAGCCCCCAGGTTCGAGACGACCAGGAAGACCGAACCTCCGCTATAGGGACCAGGCGGTCACAGACGCAAGAGCGCTTGGTCTCGACGACTGGAGGGAGCGTGCGAGGGACCGCAACCGATGGAAGACCGCAATATCTCAGGCAGAGACCCTTCATGGATCGGGAGCCGGATAACTTTTTTTTTAACTTATTAAATCACAAATTTAAAAAAAGCTCGTGGCCCTGGGCTAGGGAATTTTGTTATGAAATAATCAGCCTTATTATGAGTTTCACGTGAACAACATTCCACCCGGAAAAATTGACATTTCACTTTTCGCCTATTGTGAGTTTCACCCGAAAAATCAAAATTCACCTTTTTTTTGAGTACTCATTTCGGGCGAAATGTACCTATCGTAATTAAGATCTTAAATTATCACTTATTTTTTGAAGGTAAACAAAAGATAAGCAAGTGGTGCTGGTGCCCATTACGCAAGTTTTTTTGTTTATTTTAAGCCAAGTGAAGTTCAGGCGAAACTCATAATAGCTTTTAAAATTCGGGGGAACAAAAGTTTTTCGGGTGAAATATTTTCCGTGCAAAACTCATAATAAGGCTGGATAAAAAAAATTAAAAAAAATAATATTTCAATTTGGCGATTTTTTTATCAAACTATGTATTTGTTGTAATCTACGTTGTAGTTCCTTGAGAGCTTGCTGAAAACGATTAATTTTTTCGGATTGATAGATTTTATCATATGCGGGATAAAATTTCTCATTCCGTAAAGAATTAAGTTTGTGACCATATCCGCACTGGAGTCTAGGTCACTATCGAGGAAGCATAGTGACCAGTTAAAGTCCCTGAAGAAACTGTAGAGACCGTCCCAGTTGGCTTTCTCGTATTGCCAAACGGTTCTCTTGGGGGTTTTTTCTCTAACTGAATTTTGATGGCACGAGAAATTGGCAGATATGAGACCATTGATGAGCCTAGAGGTGATAATGCACTTATCGTGTATTTATCAGGGTCAGAGGTAAGAAACAAGTCTAGGGTGTTGGCGGTTTGACCTGCAACGTCAGGGATTCGAGTTGGCTCGTCGACAAGCTGAGTTAGGTGGTTTAACTCAGCAAAGATCTCAACATACCTTCCTTCGGGTGTTGTCTGAAGCCACGAAGAATTGTGTACATTGAAATCGCCTGCAATGACGATTTCAGTGTGAGGATAATGGGCAACAATACTTTGAATGGAGTCGGACAGAGCATCAAACTCGTTAAAAGTTGAATTTCTGTCCAAATTTGGGCTTCAATAAAGAAAACATGTGTGAATGATGTGCTTATTTACCATAAATTTTAACCACATGAAATTAAAGTTTGTGTTAGAACACAAACCATATTGTGGTTGGAGCTGGTATACAACATTTTTCCTTATATAAATGGCAAGACCATGGTGTGGGAAGAATAATGGCACCAAATTATACCCATTAAGATTAAATTCCGAATGATCAGAGTGTTCACCTATCTGGGTTTCACTTAGTGCCAAAACAGCTGGCCTGTTTTTTGCAGTATAGACGTATGCGGCATAAAAATTCTTCCTTAGTCCACGAATATTGCTTAAATCGACCCTGAACCTACCAATCATAAAAATAAACAGAACTATCGAAAATTCAAGTCAGACAATCAACTAAGATGAGTGTTTATTCAAGTTTCCAATCTGAACTTCACAATAACAATTTGCTACTAGTGTTATGCCTTAGTGACAAAATTGTACTGATCCGCCCCTAGATAACTAGAAAAAACAAACAGCTATCTGTCTGACGTTGACGTCAGCCAACTTAACCGATGCATGCACTGTATGGAGAGCACCACACACAATGCCTACAGCGATTAATCTAACGCAACTGTGAAGTGGAGGGGAAAGGAACGGAAGGATTTAACACTCATTGCCCTGTGTTTTTTTTTACTATATCTTCTTTTTTAGTTGACAATAGCATTTTTCTATGATGAATTTGTTTTTTTTTATTATTGTTTCACAGAAGGTACACTTTTAGCACTGGAGATTTTGTTATTGGATTGAACACAGAATTGATTTATGTGTGATCGCGGCGCGAGCTTGGATTTTGATTTTTGATTACTAATAATGGTATTGGTTTTATTGTTTGTTATTAGATAGGATATAGGGAACATGAATACATTTATTTAAAGAATTTCCACGAAATAAAAATTTAAAACAAAAACTTCCACCCTTGACACGACGGACTAGCACAGAAACACAAGTGCACACGATGAGAAGTTGATCGGCACTCCCAAAACTTAACTACACTAGTCAACAAAATTAAAGGAACAAATATTTTTTCAATTTTTGTTAGCGTTTTTTGAAGAGCTGTATCTTTGTGACGAGTGGTCGTATTGAGTTGAAATACAAAGCATTTTACAGCTTTATGTTTTTTGTTTCGAGATTTGTTTGCAAACAAATTTTTTTGAAGTACCATTATTGCGTAATGTCAAAAAATGAGACGAGCCAACAACAAAATTTTTTTTTTATTTTTCTTGAAGGTCGTCATTTCTATGGATAAATTTTTTTGAGTCAATTAAATGTCATGATCAGATACCTTACTTATTCAGCTTCAATTTAATTTTTTTGTTGTTGTCGTACGATTTTTTTTGACATGGTTTATCTGACTTTGAATGAAAAAAGATACTTTTAGACTTGATGACCAATATCTCAGCAAATAATGATGTTATAAAAAATTCAAAGACAGTTTTGGAAATTTGAGAAAGCGTTTCACAAGATTTTTTTAAGATTTTGTAGAAATTATTTTTTTTTTACCGTTCACCGTTAGTTTAAAAAAAGTACTAAAAACCAACGTTTTGTGGTCTTTTCGTAAATCTTTTATTTTCTTTGCAAATATTGATTGCATGGCCTGCGTTGGTATGCAAATTTATAGACTTTTAAATCATCAATATGCTTGTTAATTTTCAAATTGATTCATCGAACCGTTTGTCCTCACCAAAACTTCGAAGTCTTACAAACCAAGTAAAGGAACAAATTGTGTTGTTCCTAAACAATGCGAAGTCGTCATCAAAATGACAAGAAAACCGTAAATCCAGTGGTATTTTTTTACAGTTTTGAATTAGTTAGATACTTTTTTGAATTGAAATGAAATAAAAAGTACATTTTTTCAAAAAAAAAAAAAAATAATTTCAAAAATTTTTCAAACAAAAAAACTTGATTTTTTTTTAATTTTTTTTTTGGAAAAATGTACTTTTTATTTCATTTTAGTTCAAAAAAGTATCTAACTAATGCAAAACTGTGAAAAAAAATCCACTGGAATTACGGTTTTCTTGTCATTTTGATGACGACTACGCATTGTTTAGGAACAACACAATTTGTTCCTTTACCTGGTTTTTAAGACTTTGAAGTTTTGATGAGGAAAAACGGTTCGATGAATAAATTTGAAAATTAACAAGAATATTGATGATTTAAAAGTCTATAAATTTGCATACAAACGGAAGCCATGCATTCAATATTTACAAAGAAAAAAAAAGATTTACGAAAAGACCACAAAACGTCGGTTTTTAGTACTTTTTTTAAACTAACGGTGAACGGTAAAAAAAAATAATTTCTACAAAATCATAAAAAAATCTTGTAAAACGCTTTCTCAAATTTCCAAAACTGTCTTTGAATTTTTTATAACATCATTATTTGCTTCAAGAAAAATAAAAAAAAAATTTGTTGTTGTCTCGTCTCATTTTTTGACATTACGCAATAACGGTACTTCAAAAAAATTTGTTTGCAAACAAATCTCGAAACAAAAAAACATAAAGCTGTAAAATGCTTTGTATTTCAACTCAATACGACCACTCGTCACAAAGATACAGCTCTTCAGAAAACGCTAACAAAAATTGAAAAAATATTTGTTCCTTTAATTTTGTTGACTAGTGTATTTTCTTTACATTTTTAAAGATAACTTCAAGTAAAATTTACACATTTAAATTTTAACACACCACAGGCAGCCGATACGTTTTTAAATTTTGCATGATTTTTGGCCTACACAAAATCCAAGTCCAAGTAAATTTATACTAGGTATTTTGTTTCTTTGTTCTATGGGTAAGTGCATGCAAGTATTATCAATTTTTATCATTAGATTTTGAGGTGTTTACGTTACTGCTTTTAGGAATTTATTTGGAACACAGAACATAATAATGAACAAATTCTAAAATACTGAACATTTATATATTTTTGTATAAAAAATAATTCATAATGAACAATGTCCTCAAATACAGAACTGTTCATTATAATAATGAACGGATGGTCACCGAAGTTATAGCTATCATTGAAACTCATCATTGAAAATTTTAATTATTGATTTTGAGACGTGAAAGCTCGTTTTATTCAACTCTCAGCTATTTGTCTGCGTGTTTTTCCCATGCATTTTTTACCGATTCTGGAACCACTCCTATCAGAAAAACTTTTCACTTCGTCGCAAGAGCTAGTACCTATACCTCGCTCTGAACAAAAACATTCTTGTTTTTCGGTGGTAAGGGTTGGGAATTGATATACTAAACCGACAGGGTAACAATCCAACGTACTAAGCATTAAACCATAAAGCTGGCCATACACGACAGAGCCAAAGAGCCAAATGGCCCCGCGCCGATCCAAAATCGGTCGTGCGTGGGGTGGATCGGCCACCGATCCATTTGGATTTTCAGCCAATCTGAAATCCATCCGAGCCAAATGGATCGGATGGCTCGGTCGTGTATGGCCAGCTTAAGACTTAAGGTAGTGTGTGTTTCAAAAGCGTGAAAAATTACCCTCAAAGGGTATCCCTTTCTATACTGACGGGTCAAAAATGGAAGAAGGAACAGGTGCGGGAGTGTTCTGTGAGGCCCTTAATATTAGAGAATCATATTAACTCCCAGATGAGTGTAGTATCTTTCAGGCTGAAATGTATGCTATTCATAAAGCGGCAGAATTGGTACACAAGAAAAAACTGATCTCGTCGGAGATCACTTTTTTTGTGGACAGCCAAGCTGCGATCAAAGCAATAGCCAGTGAGACCATAAGATCCAAAACAGTGGCAAAATGTCGAGGCATACTGAACACAATTTGCAACACTAACTAACTAACATAGCAATATAGAAGGGAATGATATAGCAGATGAACTAGCAAGGAAGGGGTCATTGTCAAATGGAAACAGTAGGAGCCAATTAGACACGGGACTAGACATCTCGATCGGCGTAATTAAATCGAAAATGGACCTAATAACGAAAGAGCAAATCAATAAATCCTGGATTACCAGGAACGATTGCTATCTCTAGATGTTTATGGCCTAGAATTAATGAAAAGGAAACTCAGTATATTCTATCGCTGAGTAAAAAGAACATTAGAATCTTGATAGGTGTACTAACGGGTCACTGCGCCATTGGCACAATGGCCACCAGATTGGGTGTACTCGCACCCGACTGTTGTAGGAGCTGTGAGGATGTAGAAGAAATAGAAACCATTAAACACCTGCTCTGCGATTGTCCAAACCTCCAAACAAGCGGCCTCCGTTACTTGGGAAACAGGTTTGTTGGAGAACTGGACGATCTAGCGCAGGTCTCAATGGTAAATATGAGGAAATTCATAGATCGCACAGGCTGGTTTGTAAATGAGCCAGTCTATCTGAATCATTAGCTTAGGAGCATCTCTGCTTTCTTATTGTAAGGAGATCACAATGGACCGACAGACCCCATGTACGCAACAGCCCTGTGCTGTGCACACCCCTCCTAGCCTAACCTAACCTACCCTCAAGGGAGCATCCATAAATCCCTTAAATCTAATTCAATTAAATCCACCGGTTATGATTCCAAAATGCAACACTTTAGCGCTAATTGGCTCACCGAGCGAATTTAATCGTGGTCTTTTAGGATCTGGATTTGATGTTGTTGTTGTTCTTGAATTGCGAATAATTGAGTCGAATATGGGATCGAATGAAGAGCTTTGGTTTTGTGAATAGCAATAACTGTATTTGCTTAGTAAGGGAAAAATTATAATTTTTTTTTTTTTTTAATTTGCTCTCAACCCATTTGTTTTTTTCTAGGTTGCACAGTGATTAGAGTGCCATTTAAACACTTGTCCTGTTGGCATTGCAACAATAAAGGAAGTGTTTTGACTCCCCATTCCCAGGTCAATAATGATGATATTGGCCGAGCTTCAGTCGACTCCACGTGTACTTTTAAGCCAGCAGTTAAAGAAAATCTAAAAAATAAGAAGCGAAATCAGAAAAGGTTAAGAGATCTGTTTGGGCAGAACCGAAGTTGGGTAACCGAAGTTGTTAATCCCCTTAATAAATGGAACGACAAGAAATTAAAAGCTATGAATTTGGATTAAGAAGACGCACCAGATGTTGCTAAAAAGCTGCATTTGAAATGTATGGAGAAGACATTGAAAAAAAAGTAAGTTCAAATTTATGAAAATCTGAAAGTTTACTTATATATCATTTTCATTAATAGATTTCAATTTAGGCCTGAACTTCGTTGAAAATCTTCCAGATTACAACCATAAAGTCTAAGAGCCAACCACATACAAAGTTAAGTCATTTGCATAACATTGTAGGTCATATCAATAATAGCCTTTGAGGTGTTGAACCAATAACCGTTTGTCTGCTAACCTAAACACGTTTTGGACAGGAGTAAAATTTGACGTAAATTTTTAACTTCGATGTATTTAGTATTTAGTCGGAGGGAAAAAGTGTGCATACAAGAAATATTTAGCTTGCAATTTTGAACAATTATTCTCATAGGTCCAACTCTTTGTAGTTTTTCCCTAAGATATAAAGTGGCAAAGTTTCTGAAAACCACTCACCTTAACACAAATGTTTGGAAACTTCGCTGCTCTCCATCTTCTTAGGAACTAAGAACAACTATATGCTATTGTGGATCCATATTTCAATGGTGGCCTTAGTTCTGAGCCATTATTAGTTGGTAAACTAAGATAACGATTGTGATCGATAAGATGATAACTAATGGATTTGGTATTTACTACAAAAAAAGAATTGCCTGTGAGCTTTAATAGCATTCGAGCTTCTTTTACTATGTCACCTGTCAAAGCTGTCGGTGTTTATGTAATGTTAGTTTCAGAGAGGTGTATTTTGTTATTAATTTGATCGTTAGGTTATGCATTGGGTACAAGCATAGCGCCTGGATAATGTGATTATTTATTTCATTCGCTCCATCACCGATTATGTTGCGATTATCTGCTCCATTCGAAGTTGTTTCGCGACACTCCAGGAGTTTGTTTTCTCCTTTTTTTAAATTTAGGTACTGTTTTTAAATAATAAAATTAAACAATAATCTATTTTCACTTTACCTTTTAAACACCAAAATCACTTAACAGCTTCTTGAAATACTGCCAACATAATTCTCATTAAAATTATTTAATTGCAGACATAACATCTTCTCGGAGCAGAGACACAAACATTTTCTGCACCAAGAATTTACCAGCAACAACATACATATAAAACAACGGCAGAACCAACGACAAAACTGTAATAGTCAGAAGAGTCTTAAGTCAAGCTAGTCATTCAGCTCGATGGAGCAAAAGGCACAAAACATACACAGGAACAAAAACTTACACAGGAACAAATAGTACGTTTTAATTTGAAATGGAATTCCTTATATTTTAAGTTGAAAATCTAATCTTGTAAACTATGTTCTTGCAATTAGAGTTGATTATTATAGGTAGTAAAATGTATTAATAAAATTGTAATTGTAACTTTATAATGGTACTAGCCTTTACCCGCGGCTTCGCTCGCGCTCATGTTTATTTTGTCAATATACAGAAATCATTAACGAACAAATTATTTATATATGTTATTGGTTAATACAGATGAACATAAAATTTTTACAAAATAAAAAATATTTACTGTAGTCATAGGTTCTACCTCGCTGCGAACTGAATATCCCACAATTAGTCCAACAGCTGGTAGCAAATTTTTTGGGTGAACGCATAACCAAAATATGAGTTCAAGAATCTGTGGTGCATGCATATTAATATTGAATTCAAAAGTCTGGAAGTATTTTTTCGACACCCGTGTTGGGGATAGGGTGTTGAAAATATGTGGCTGTTTTTGAATGTTTGTGACAGAGTTCTATTACTCAGATGACTCAGATCATAAAATTAAATTTTTTTGACTTAGGAAAAATTCCAGAGCGCAATTTCTCATTTTAAATAAATTAATGAGAAAATTACACAAAAAATTGAAAAGTGCTATTTTCAACCCGTCGTCCCGAGAACGGGCGTCAAAAAAAATCTGCAAGACTTTTGCGTTTGAAGGGATAACTCATCAGTCTCTCTCATAGAAGCCTGGCGGGCAGCTTGGTCCTCTAATCTTTTTCTTTCCTTGAGAAGGTGTCTCATAAGCCCTCAAAGCAGCTTGTCGCTCCACTTGTTCTGGCCTCCTTAATTCAGCATGAACAGAGGTTTTTTGAAATCGAACAATTTTTGCTACTCCGGCTCGCAGTGAGATCCTGGTTAATTTAGAACATCATTTGCGAGGCATTTCAAAAAGAAAGAAACTAAAAGAGAAAGCAAAAAGTAAAGAAACTGAAAAAAACGAATTAGAAGTAATAAACGAACCTCAAAATAATAAAGAGCAAACTATCGCTCAAACGAAATTTCAAAATTGATTGATTTGTTTTCAAAGTTCATTAATTTGTTTCCAAACTTTATTAATTTTTGTTTCCTGTAAGTTGTTTTGGTACCAAATATTATTTTCCTTTTTTGTTTCATATGTAAAAAAAAAGTATCCTATTGACGCTTCCAGAGTCTCATCTATCTCTGTATCAAAATTCATCCTGATTGATTCAGCGGTTTAGGCGTGAAAGCGTAACAAACAAACAAACAAACTCACTTTCACATTTATAATATTAGTAGGATAGGATAGGATAGGATTACACTCAAAGTTTTTTAGGTGTAAAAAAAGATTCGGTTTTAAGTTTTAAAAATTTTAATTTATTAGGTATTTAGAAAAAAAAAAACAAATTCTGGTTTAGTATTCTAAAATCTCTAATTAGAATAAGTATTAATTATAAGTTAAAGCTTATGAGTGTGTTGCATTTGAGTCCAAGTAAGAATAATCATTGTGAGACGTTTTAAATTTACTTTAAGTACTTTAGTACTTTTTCTCGCAAATCAAACATAGATATTTGAAACAACCTGAGCTCCTTCAAATAACTTTTGAATCTTTATAATACTGAGAAATTTGGATTTTTAAAATTGTCGTGCTTAAATTTGCGGAAAAAATTACGTTTAAATCGGGTTTTCGATATATTTAGGTAGGTTCACTGAAATATTTCGAAAATAAGAACCGACGGAGCATTCAGACCTCGGATACAAATTCAGCGCAATCAAAACCATCGGAAACAAATTTGTATTCTAATACAGAGAAAATTCTATTTTAGTAAAAAAAAAAAATTATAAAAAGAAAGAACTGATATAATGTAAAGAAATTTTCACCAAGCTTAGACGGTTGGCTTCCAAAAACGAAATTAAAAAAAAAAAAAAAAAAAAAATACAACCAATTCTTGGGTTTAAAAATAAAAACATAAATAAGAACTTATATAAAAAAATAACCACATATTTCTTATTAAACAAGATCGCGCGTACTGAAAGCAACCTATATTAAGTTTTTGTTGGGAAACAGTTAGGGTCACGGTATTATATATATTATATATTTCTTGGAATCAAATCACTTTATTTTGTAATGTTCTTTTGAATTGTCTTCAGCATTTCCAGTCGCAAGTTATTGTGCTCAGACTCTCTCTGCCATTTTTCTCTTAGATTTTCTTGAACAGAATTAAAAAAATGTGCCCTTTGGGCCTTTTCAGCTTCCATGGCCTGTCGTTTTATATTGAGCCTAGCCTCAAAATAATTCTTACGTGCACTTTTTCGTTTACGAATATTCTTAGATTTTGCAACTTCTTTTTCGAAAGAAACGACAGGGGCTGTTGATGGTGATGAACATGTTAGTGGAGAAGTTGTTGTTAGTGGAGAAGTTGTTGTTACTGAAATAATTTCATCTTCAAGTGCTTCAAAATGAGTATATTCTTCAGACGATGATGTCGCTTGAAAATGTTCTGGAGAAAACGACTTTATAATTTCCTGAGAAGTTTTTCCTTAGATGGCAGTCCCAAATGAAGTGTGTGATTGTTTGAAACAATTGGCTTGTCACCAAAAATTTCGTCTAGCTCGGTCATATAAGGAACAACGACTGGAGCCGCTCCCGTCTTCTTCATATTGTCCTTTGCGGACTTGTATGCATCAAGCAAAGTTCTTATTTTGTTTTTCAACGTGCAGACACGTTATTGACGAGTCCTGAAATAGTTAAAATCTTTTTAAGTTAATCTAAAAATGAACAAAAACTAAAATTATATTAACTGTTATGCCTTGGTAGATCATATCCTCCAAAACTTTTTGATAAGCTGTTTTTTGTCACCTAAAATGGGTGAATTCTTCCTTCCTGGCCGCATAGCAACAGATGAGACCTAGAACTTATGCTCTTGGCCACTTCTTACGACTGCTTATAAAAAAATCCATTTAATAGTTTTGAAAAAGTCAAATTAAAACCCATTTACGTTTTTACTTGCTCCTCCATTCTTCTAAAATCAAAAATTGAATTATCTAACGAGATTTTTTGAGATTTCTGACATCCGAATGTCAGTTTGAAGTTTCCATACAATTTATCGATAGCTTAAGGTAGCGGTTCCCAATCTTTTTTAGTCGCGGAGCTCTTTTCAGGGGAAACATTTCTCGAGGAGCACTTCGTTCCGCGTATTCCATTTTTCGCAGTTAGAAATAAAAATCCATATGTTAAAAAGCAATAACTGTTTTTCAATTTTTGTTTACATTTTATTTAATTCAAGAAAGAAGTTGCTTTAACGAAAAACAATAACAAAGTGAACTTAAAAAAAATTGGGTTTAGTAATAATGTTAAGTAAAAATATATATAATGTATATTATATATAGGTAGGTTAGGTACATATGGTATTTAAATAAATAACTCCAGAAGCTTCTTTTAGTGAGAACTGTGCCTGTTTTATTTTATAGATCTATATTTTGTTTTGGTTCCAACGAAGGCGGAAAATCCTGATTCGCACATGTATGTTGTTGCAAACGACATCCTTGGCTTTGGATAACATTTTGAATTCATCCTCAACATACACCAGAATTCTGACAAAGATTCTTCGTTTCAAAATGCTCCTTTATCGAAGAATCTGATGTCAAATCAATCAAGCACTCAAATTTAACCGATGTCAGAGAATCTGGCTCCAACGCGGCAGAGTATGGGTTTGCAACCCATTTCCTTAATATTTGAGTAATATTTTTCAGGAAAATAGAAGTGGAAGGTATTGAGCAAACCTAGCAGGTGTATATGGAACTCATTTAAAATATCTACGAGAATGTCCAAATTTATTTCTTTTTTAAATTCGTTGACCCTTGGGAAGCTGTCAAAGTTTCGATATTTCATTGATTAAGCCCAAAACTGTATTTTCTTTTTAAATGCTTCTATTTTATCACTGCCATTGAAAACAGTTATTAGTTTTCCCTGAGGTGATACATTTAAATCGTTTAGCTTTTTTTTAAATATCGGATAGATACGCCAATTTCAATAGCCAACGCTCATTACACAGCCTTTCGACCAAAACAAAATTATCTTTAATTAGGAAGGTTCTGTCTTCAGTCCTCAATTCGAAGAGCTGCGTCAGTGTTTTGCCTCGAGAAAGCCATCTTACTTCTGCGAAAGGAAGTAACGACATATGCAGACTACCCATGTCATCGCACAATACTTTTGATAGCCTGGTATTCTTTGGTCGTGATTTAATAAAGTTAATTATTTTCACGCTTTCGTCCAAGATCTCTTTGAGGGAGAGTGGCAGTTTTTTCATTGCAAGGGCATGACGGTGTAGAACGCAATGACTACTGCTGCATTCTTTGGCATTTTGTTTTATTCTTGAGATGGCACCGGAAATTTTTCCAGCCATGGCCTTGGCACCGTCTGTGCACGCATCCACGCAGTTAAACCATGGGATTTCATTGAAAGTGAAAAAACTGTCTATTTTTTTTTTTTAAATTTCAGCACCAGTTGTAGTAGTTGGCAACTGCTTGCAGAAACTATTCGGTAAAACTTTGCCACAAATTACACATTGGGGGTTGCTGTCACTTGTCTCAGAAATTCCAAGATCCAAGTATGAATCGTGGCACTTCCTTTTAACTGTTTTGTTTTCTGTAGCACTGATCACCATAGAACTAGGCAGATTGTCTACCTCAAAAACTTCAGAAAGTTCTGACGGAACTATCTCTATTCCGTTATTTTCCTTCGCACGAGAATAAAAAAAAACAAACAAATTAAGAAATAGGAAATAATGTCGCATTTACACGATTGAAAAACTGCCAGTTTAATGACAGAAGGAATGAATTTGTCGAGTCGTTTGTTGTTGTTTTGGTAATTATACTGCCAGATTTCAAGTCGTGTAAATGCAGTATATCAACAGCGAAGATTTCAAATTCGATTGCTTCGATCAAAATGAAAAATTCAGAACCGCAAAATTAACAAATGTAATGGAAATCTAATTTTTGTTCCTATATTTCCGCGGAGCACTTGGATATTCTTCACGGAGCACAGTTTGGGAAACGCGGGCTTAAGTTGATTAGTTTGGTAGCACAGTTTTTAGCCTGTTGAAAAAATGTAAGTGCCGAAAAATTTCGGGGATTAGCCTTAGCCCGGAGGGGATTAGTTGTTGTTGCATTTAACATGTAAATTGTTTAGCCCAGCCGTCGTTTTTTTCGTCCAACTATCCCCGGGCTTGGAAAAAAGCACACCTATACTTTCATTGTTTGAAATTCGTTTGACAGCAACGACGGGATCTCATCACGCTCTCGTCTCGTTTCCTCGTCGCATTGTGAATCAGGCTTGACTGCATTCTCATGGCGGTATAAATTTGGACAGGCATCTTTCAATTTGGTCGGAACCGAACAAACACTTTATTATTATCTCTCATTAGGAATTAGTAAAGTGCCTTTCATATGAGCTGCGAATAGCGAACTGCGAATTGCGAATGGTCGTGAGCTTTGACATTTCTTTCACATGAGTGGTCGCCGACAGACGCGAGTAGTCATAGAAAATAAACCAGTAAAATGGGTGCTAAAAAAATTTGAGGTTAAACTCGAGCGAATTTTTTATTCGCAGAATTGTGGAATGCATCCTGATGTTGTGGATTGCGAATAAGTGTTTGGCAGTTCGCATAAAATATCTCAGTGGTCGCATAGAATACATAAAAATGCTAAATTTAACAATTTAAACTAATTTTTGTTCGCGTTTTCTTTTTAAATTTTCTTATATTTTTATTGGGTCGTTTATTCACTTTTTTGAAAAGTTAAAACACTAATTTGTTGATATTTGCGCTTGGAATTGCCTTAACAAATTTATTCGCATTCGCAGTTCGCAGCTCATGTGAAAGGCACTTAAGAGCTTCTGTGAAAAGAGCACAGGAATCAGCTCGTGACAAATTCAGATCAGGGATGATAATGCTAAGCTCAGAAAATGAAACAAATTTGCTCAAAAAACGAAGTAGATTTGTAAGATGTGTAGCAGATTTGGAACAAAAACTAATTTATTTTCATTTAACTTAATATTTAGAACAAAAACTTAACATTGACTTGTTATTTGTTTAAGAATTACTGCTTTTTGAAGAGTAAGTTTCACAAATTCAACTTGAATATCCCTTAAATGAAAAAATTCCACAAATTTATGTAATTTTATACTTAAATAATATGAAAGTTGTGAATAGTGGTTAATATTTTTTGAGTTAAACGATATCAGTTAAATGAAGTAGAAATAAGTTGCTACGTAGCAGATGCGTACAAATAAATTAATGAAGCAAATCTACTACATATGAAGTAAATACTCATCTCTGATTCAGATACCAGATTTTGGAATAAGCTAGAATGCTCTGCTGCTCCTTGGTCAAGTGACTGACGAGGATTTGGAACTGATGTTCACAGACGATCTACCACAGAGCAATAACCTCACCGGGTTTTTTGGCGTTTCGCTGGTCATTAATGTTGGTATTTCGCAGCAGGTTGCTGAAACCATTTTTGTCATAAATCAACTGGGCATTGCATCTACGATTAATGCAGGATAATTTAATCACGGAATTGGCTTCATCATCTTCAATTGGAGTAAAAAAAAGCTGTTATACTTATAGGGAATCCACTATCCAGTGTATTATAGAGATCAGTGGTTGAGCTCAGCAAATAAAAACAACAAAAACATTAAAACGACAGTAGTGATAATACACACTTACTTTTTTAATGAGCCAACTCTGAATTATTACGGGTATTCATGCAACGTCGTAAGTTTACAAATTGTGTAAAATGACAAGTTTACGCAAAAGTTTGCATGAACGACCTTTTTATTAATTTGGTTAAATGCTGTGTAATTGAATCAGCTCAGCTGTTCGTTAAACGTCAAATTATTGGGCGCTTTCGGCTGCATATCTTTAGCTCGCTCCAACTCTTTGTATACCTGGATCGAGTTGAAATGATCTTAATTCATATAAATTTGTGACGAAATTCTTTGATTTGATATTGTAGATTTTCAACGTGTTTTTTCATGAAATAAATAAAAGATACTACTTTGAATAACTTAACATACTTGATAAAAGAGATAACACTGAAATAAATGAAGAATTCATTGCAAATGGACCATACGAAGAAGTATTTTCTAACCCTTTACCAGGAATGATAAGACGAACCAAAGCAGCAGATATTTTCATTAATGAAAATTTATCAAGAAAACTAAACGTTTCAAATCCAGTACTATCGCGAATGTATTCTCAACTTAAGCTACATACATAAACCCGGAAAACAAATAAGACCAATTACATCAACAACAGGATCAATACTTACAAAACTTGAATGTTGGTTATTAGATAGATTCTATAATCTACCAAATAAATTCGAAACAAAAGCTATAAAGAATAGCATCGAATTTGCAGAAAAAGTAAAAGAATTAAAAATAACCAGTAATGAAATTCAAGTCTCATTCGATGTAGTATCTCTATATCCAAATGTTCCTATTGATGAAACTTTAAAGCTTCTTAAAGAATGGTAAGAAACAAATTCTTTACGACAAGAAGAAATCAATGAACTAACTAACCTTACAAAATTATGTATGAATGAAAATTGGTTTCAGTTTAATCAAAAATTCTATCGACAAAAGTTTGGTTGCAGTATGGGTTCACATTTGAGTCCATTTTTGGCAAAATTATTCATGTCAAATTTAGAAACTAAAATGAAAAATGCAAGAAATTTTCCAAGAATTTGGTTCCGATACAAAGATGATGTATGAGTATGGGCCATATTCAAAAAACAAGAACTAGGTATGAGATGAGTGAGGTGAATTTTAAAATTCAAATTAAATTCTTTGAGCGTCGTGGACTGGCATGCTGGCTGTTTGCTCGGCTTGAGCTCGCCAGAAATGGGTGGGAACTTGTCCACACGACTCAATTCTCACCTACCACAAAAAAACATTAATCATGCCAAGAAAATTTAATTGATAACTCAATTGATCTTAAAGCGGACGGACGTTACCATTAGAGGGCGCTGTGGTGTTTTCAGCGTTGGTCTTACCCTCCCCACCTTGGAAGTTACCGATCGAGATTTAACTTCCCCTTTACTGAGAATCCCTAACTCAACTTTCTTTCAACTCAGTTCATAGTCCACCGTCTCCATTCGTTACCGTCAGCATCCTCTGAAACAAAAAGAACCTAGAAATCCATCAAGCTACACGCTTGAATAAAACTCCAAAATTCGACCATAAAGGTGCAACTTACAAACCAATTAATTTATTAATCATGGGTTTCATAAATTAAGAACACAAAACAAAAGAGTTTTTAATAAATCTGACCATAAACTAAACATGATACAAAATAGATAGGATGGTAGCCCTATACAAACTATATATATCGATACCTTCCCGTAAGAATGTATTAAGCGACATTTCAAAAATTTTAAAGGCATCGAAAAAAACCTCTGGTCCAGTTATTTATTTATGTATTTAAAAAAAATAAAAAGACTTGGAAGGGGATTTTCAACTCAAAATGCCTCTAAAAATCTGTTTATTACAACAAAATTCCCAAATTAAAAACTGAATAAGAGGTGTTTTAAAAATTTAATTTAAAATTTTGAAAATGTCGCTTAGTACATTCTTACGGGAAGGTGTCGATATATATATACTATAAAAAAGAAATTATTTTAAATTCAACAACTGAATTTTATAATCTATTCTCAGGTAAATTGTATTATACAGAAATTTCGATTTGATTTTACTTAGCGAATTCACCTAGTTTCCGATTTTACGACAGAAATTCGTATGACTTAAAAACTTGCCCTATCAAATTTTTCTACCTGTACTGAGCTCAATGAGGGTAGTTTTTCGTCTGGGCATCAACCAACAAGAACAAAAAACAAAAATAAACAAAGAACAATCAACGGAAACTAAATCAACCCAGCCGCTATGACTCTTAACAAAATTATTAGAAAATTCCTATATTCTTAATAAATCAAAGTAAAACAAAATGAGAATACCCAACATTTTACAAATTAACAAAAAAAAAAAATGATATCAATTGTTGCACCCTGAAATTTACAACGAACAAAAAAAATCTCCGCAAATTCGATTACAACATGGTTATCACGAACAACGAGAATTATATAAGGGCACGGTAGTGCCCAGCCAAGTTCGCGGCACTACACCCTTTTTACAGGAACAAACTCAGGCGATTTTCAGCCCCCCTCTAACTTCAGTACCAATGAAGTCAGAAACTTAAAATTCGCAGTGTTTGCTGAGCGGATCAAACACAGGTGGCTCACCAAATTTCATCTCCTTAGCATTAGTAATTCCTGAGATATAGGACTTCAAAAATCGCAAAAACCGTAACTGACAGACAGATCATCTAAATTATGGAGCACTTCCCGCCGTCGTAGAAACTTGAAATTTCGCACACCGGTAGACCTTGTGGTGCATACAAAGTGAAAAATCGATAATCTGTAATTTTCTATTCAGGGGGCGTGGCTTCCACCCACTTCTCAAAAATTCTTATAAATTATATGGAGCACTTCCGATTGTTGTAGAACGATGAAAATTGGGAGGCCGATAGGGCTTGAAGTACTTAGAAAGAAAAAAATCTAAAAATTGGAAGTTTCAGTTCAGGGGGCGTGGCATCCACCCACATTCTTAAAAATTCTTATAAATTATATGGAGCACTTTCGATTGTTGTAGAACGATGAAAATTGGTAGGTCGATAGGGCTTAAAGTAAAATACAAAAATCTAAAAATTGGAAGTTTCAGTTCAGGGGGCGTAGCATCCACCCACATTTTTAAAAACTCTTATAAATTACATGGAGCACTTCCGATTGTTGAAGAACAATGAAAATTGGTAGGTCGGTTGGGCTTGAAGTACTTAGAAAGAAAAAAAATTGAAAAATTGGAATTTCCCATTCAGGGGGCGTGGCATCCACCCACATTCTTAAACATTCTTATAAATTATATGGAGCACTACGGATTGGTGTAGAACGATGAAAATAGGTAGATCGGTAGGGCTTGAAGTACTTAGAAAGAAAAAAATCGAAAATTTGGAATTTTCCATTCAGGGGGCGTGCCATCCACCATCCACTTTATCAGAATTGCTATTTTTTATATGTATAACTTTCGGTTGTCATAGAATTATGAAACTTTGTAGAGCGGAAGGGCTTGATTTTCACCTGGCGGCTCTTTTTTCAACATTTATGTTTTTGTTGTGATAGATTAATATATGTAGGTATATATGTTGTAGGGAGGCCAGTACCCAATGCAGAATTGCATTATTTTTCTATTTGCCTTTTTTGATGCCAAATATCTCTCCCATAGTCTACAGCTTATCGATTATATAACAAAATAAAGTCCATGCAATAACCTTTCCAACAATGTACAACACATTACTGTTGACTTGGTACACCAGCTCCAAATGCGGAATTGCATCATTGTTCTATAATGCGTTTTGGACAAATATCTCTCGAACTCCTTAGTCTACAGCTTAACGGTGACACACAAAAATGAAGTACATGCTATAACCTTTCCAACGAATTGATGTTGAGCAGGAAGACAATGTCCAAATGCGAGTTCCATTATTGTTGTTTTGCTGATTTGAAGCCGGATATCTCGCGTACCCCATGGCTTAGAGCTTAACGGCCATATAATGAAATGATGTACTTACAGTAACCTTCGTGTTGAGAAATGGACCAGCTCCCATACATTTTTGTTCATTCTCCTTTCCTTTGGTATATATGTTTTACTTTTTATTTCACCGAATAACATTTCTTTCTTTCTTTGAAGTATGTATTTAAACAAACTTTTTCGTTTTAAGGTATAATTTTGTTATTTAATTTACGTTTAGTGGTATGGTTAGTAGATTATGTTTCGTCGTTTGTTTGACTTGGCGAATTTAATTTTTACTTTGTAACGATTACTTCAAGTAATCAAAGTAATCGATTACTTTTCTGAGTAACGATTGATTACCTTACCAAGAACGATAACTTTGATTACTTTCGATACTTTTAACATTAGAAATGTTTAAACGGAGGCATACCTACTCACAATAGGTTTGTTCCTTGAATTCTTCGCACTGTTTCGGACTAAATGTCAAATTTTGACATTCTTCTCTCAGAGAGGAGAAAAACTGTCAAAATGTGTGGAACGGCTTGGGCACTAGTTTGCACTAATTCGGACTAAACGTCAAACGACATACTCGGCTAGAATTGCCGTACATTAATCATAAATCTCAAAAAACATTTTCAAGAATAACAACTCAAAAAATAAAAGTTAATAAAAATTTCAAGTTTTTTAAAATAAAGAACAAAAAATATTTATAAATTGCCTTAGTTTGAAGGCAAAATTTGTGATTTTTAAATGGAGTTGTAATATGATTCATCAAAACCCCTGGCGTGGATATTAATGAAACGAACAAATTTCTGCATTTAAAACATAAGAGCACCACAAACCAAAATGGGAGTTTTGTTTCATATCTGTTACAATTCATTTATGCCTACCTTTTCATCTTTCATAATTATGCTGCATCCAGTTGCTTCGCTTTCTCTCTTTTAAGCAAACATTCAATGGTTTTTTTGCTTTTGTCACGATGTGTGACGTCATAATCATCTCTGATTTTGTTCGGAAAATAGCAAAAAAATAAAGTAATTTGATTGCTCCTTTTAAGGATCCCCCAAACCAACGCGAAACATTCGCCGACGACGCGAAATCATTCACAATAATACAAAATATGAAAGATACACAATGCTACACAACAACAAAAAATCGTCTTTGCGAAAGATTCGCTACGAATTCGCGTTGGTTTGGGAGAGCCTTTAAACCAATCGTTTGATTAATAATAAAAGTTGGTTAAAAAAAAAATTTGTGACGTCACAAAACCCCAAGATGTTGAGTGTATAAAATAAGCACTCTTACTTTAGCCCTGTTTTTTAGTGCAGTTTTATCTTCGCTTAAAAAAGTAGTGTGCTAAATACTTACCTACACGGTGGTAAATCATAATGCTTAAATCTCTTCTCTTTTTAGGAAATAATACTGAAATATACAAGAAATACTAAATTGCCAAAAAGTACTACAAATGTGTTCTTTCAAACAGTTTTGCTAAGTGCAATAATTTTATAAATATCATTTGATTATTTTAAAGAAAAACAAAATTAAAGAATATACACACTTATTAAAATGAAAATAAAAATAGAAATAAAAGTTGCACTTGGGTAACCCTTAATAAAGGTTTGGTTTTTTTTTAATTTGAATGCAACAAACGTCTAAATTACGTCAACTTGGCATATTTGACAGCTAGTACAAAACAGCCACCAGAAATTTCTCGGACCAAATCTGGGAAGGAGGGGAAATTTTATGACAGCTCACTTTGGTCCGAAACAGTACAAATTTTCAAGTGTGGAACGACTTCGCACTAAATCTGGCGGTTTCAAACTGTTTGAAAGTCGGCAAGGAACACACCTAATGTGAACAAATCAACAGAATTCCAAAAATGTGAAACCCTTAATTGACAAAGAGGGTTCACTTTTTCATAGTGCCGAAATAAAATACGAAGAAGATGATAAAACAGACACCAAAAAAAGAAGAAGTATTCGTAGAGATTTGCATGTGGAGAAAAGAAAATATTAAAATGAATACCCAATATGGAGTACATGATTTAGGAAAAAAACGCAAAAAGTACCACATAGGGGGAAGAGTGAAGGGATAGATAATATTGGGTTCGATTTCACATTTGCTTTTGTGGTTATTTATTACTGTCTGCCTTTAGTCTGTTGGCGCATGGTTTGTTGAATGTGTTGAATAGGGGGGTTCACATGGAACAACATGGTTGGACAACATTGCTTGATGGAATCGGAACAGTTTTCAAAATATTTTGAAAACCATGCAACAAAGTTGGACAACATGGTTGGTTTTGCGTTTAAATTATCAAACATCGATGGTTGTCAAGCAATGTTAGACAACATGTTAGTCCATGTGAACCCCCTAATGAATACCTAGCTACCTAAAAATAATAAATGTAACAAGAAATAAAAGGGACAATTAAATCGCTCGAACTTGCTGTTGTGGTTATGAAGAATGGGTAGTAATAAGCTACAGAAAATGATAACTTCCACTTACTTTTTAAAAGCTTTACCGAATTTCATCAAAATGTTTTTAGTGAGTAAGTCGAAAATAATTAAGTAGGTACAGTTAATTGCAGTTTTATTAATTTTTTTGTAATCCAAATGCAGACTATACCTACACACAAATATTTGTATACCTACTAATCTTTAGGGAAAAATAGCATTTTTCAAATGGAAATGCCAGGTGCCGTTTTATTTTGGAGCTACATACAAAGATTAATTTCGTCTCTATGGAATAAACAAAAAACCTTAGGTTCAAAATTTTAGAGAAGATGAAGATGCACCTAAAGCAAAAATAAAAATAAAACAAATTGATACCTATTGGTAATATTTATCAAAGGGCACGGTAGTGCTCAGCCAAGTTCGCGGCACTACACCCTTTTTACAGGAACAAACTCAGGCGATTTTCAACCCCCCTCTAACTTCAGTACCAATAAAGTCAGAAACTTCAAATTCGCAGTATTTGCTGAGCTGATCAAACACAGGTGGCTCACCAAATTTCAACTCTTTAGCATTAGTAGTTCCCAAGATATAGGACTTCAAAAATCGCAAAAACCGTAACTGACTGACTCACTGACTCACTGATTCACTGACTCACTGACTCACTGACTCACTGACAGATCATCAAAATTATGAAGCACTTCCCGACATCGTAGAAACTTGAAATTTCGCACAACGGTAGGCCTTGTGGTGCATACAAAGGAAAAAATCGAAAATCTGCAATTTTCTATTCAGGGGGCGTGGCATCCACCCACTTTCTTAAATATTCTATAAATTATATGGAGCCTTTCCGATTGTTGTAGAACAATGAAAATTGGCAAGTTGGTAGGATTTGAGGTACTTAGAAAGAAAAAAATTGAAAAATTGGAATTTTTCATGCAGGGGGCGTGGCATCCACCCACATTCTTAAAAATTCTTATAAATTATATGGAGCACTTTCGATTGTTGTAGAACGATGAAAATTGGTAGGTTGGTAGGGCTTAAGGTACTAAGAAAGAAAAAAATTTAAAAATTGGAATTTTGCATTCAGGGGGCGTGGTATCCACCCACATTCTTAAAAATTCTTATAAATCATATGGAGCACTTCCGATTGTTGTAGAACGATGAAAATTGGTAGGTCGGTATGCCTTGAAGTACATAGAAAAAAAAAATTTAAAATTGGAATTTTGCATTCAGGGGGCGTGGCATCCACCCACATTCTTAAAAATTCTTATAATTATATGGGCAACTTCCAATTGTTGTAGAACGATGAAAATTGGTAGGTCGGTAGGACTTGAAGTATTTAGAAAGGAAAAAAATCGAAAATTTGGAATTGTCCATTCAGGCGGGGGAGGGGGGGCATCCACCCACTTTATCAGAATTGCTATTATTTGTATGGAGCACTTTCGGTTGTCGTAGAATTATGAAACTTTGTAGAGCGGTAGGGCTTGACTTTCACCTGGCAAAATAAATCTTTGCAAAAAGGAGTGAAATCACAACAAAAACATAAATGTTAAAAAAGGAGCCAAGTTCTTTTGTGTATAAGAAACCTGTGCATAAAAAGTCAGCCCAAAAAAGTAATGAGATCTAAAATATATGCCAAGTTTTAAGTTCATGAAGTTTAATATCAAATATCTTAAGTAGAGTAACATCGAAGCAATTCCAAATCATGACAGAAATTTGGTAATTAATGATTACTGATTAAAATTTGGTGGATTTACTTGGCAAGTTTTGTCTTAAATACTTACTTAATCAAAAATTTTAAATGTATGAAAAGTTGACCAGTGAACCCAACAAATTTTAATCAGTAATCATTAATTACCAAATTTCTGTCATGATTTGGAATTGTTTCGATGTTACTCTACTTAAGATATTTGATATTAAACTTCATGAACTTAAAACTTGGCATATATTTTAGATCTCATTACTTTTTTGGGCTGACTTTTTATGCACAGGTTTCTTGTACACAAAAGAACTTGGCTCCTTTTTTAACATTTATGTTTTTGTTGTGATACATATTTACTATGCACACCTATCAAAACAATAAAATTGGCTTTAGTCAAAGTTTTAAAATACATAAATGCTTTCTTCATTTCGAATGTACCTCAACTATGCTGGAATGGCAAATCGGGTAAATTTTTGGATTTGATTACTTTGATTACTTATCGTTACTTTTGGATTTGGGTACTTTTGATTACTTTGGGATTCGATTATTTTTAGTTACATTTGGATTTGATTACTTTTGAGTTTCGGGTTTCGAGCTCCGGAAACGAGGATAAAGTAGGATATTTCTTTATTTTGGATTAAAACTTTATAAAGTATAATATTTTAACTACGAAGTACTGCGAAAATATACAGGTCAATATTTAAGCCTTATTTATATGAAGCAAAAATTATTTGCCTGAGGGTGGTCAAAAAAAACTATCGAAATTTTGGGATTCAAATTGATTTGAATCATACGAAAGAAAATTGCTTGAAGGGTATATTTTGAGAAAAAAAATTGTAAAATATTAAGTTGTCCGAAAACCGAAACCCTCGGATCTTCGTTGTTCCTTGAGCGATTTCAACGAAATTCACGTAGGTGATAGCTGAAACAGAATTAAAAACAAAAAAAATATTAACATTAGGGTGTTCCAAAAATATGTCAACATATTGCAACTTCGTTGTTCCTTGAGTGATTTCAACGAAATTTTCATAGGTGATAGCTGAAACAGAATTAAAAACAAAATTGCGGGTGGCAATGGTGCAGTGGATGTAGTGCTTGACTGCTTACTTAGAGGTGTGGGTTCGAGCCCCATTCCAGGCAGCATTCTTTTCTATATTCTCCCAGCTTAACTGGACGGCACCCGTGAGATTTAATGAGATAATAAACACCTTGATCTCAATCCACTGTGCCAAATCTTTCCTATCCTTCTACTCTTTCTAACTAATGCCGTGCAATTTAGGTTGCATTTAAAAGACCTTAGGTCTTACAGGGATATAGTTAATATTATTATAATATTATTACAAATACTTGCATTAGGGTGTTTCAAAAAAAATGTTAACTTCGTTGCTCCTTGATCGATTTCAACAAAATGACACAGGTGATAGCTGATACGGAATTAGTCCGTTGGTCATTCAACCAAGCTCATATCCTGATTCCGAATAAGCAAAGGGTACTTTTAAACATGCACGAGGAATTTGTATGGTTTGTGGATGTTTTGGCATGTTTCTCTAGACATGGAGTGGGTCCGATTGATAAAAAAGATGGAATTGAACATCATGGAAAATGTCATGCTTCCACGTGCTGAGGAGGATCTTCTCTTGAAATTGATATTTCAGCAAGAAAAGGTAATGATCCGAACCATACAAGCACTATATCCTGGTCTCAAACCCATGAAAACACTATTGGAGATTGTAGATCGAAGAAATAGTTCAGAGAAAATAGGAGAAATAGGAACTATCTCTTTGTCAAGGTCAAGGAGGCTTGGAATAGTATACCAAGTTCCACTAATCCAAATTTTCTGTAGACTATGCCCAGGAGCATTGCGATGATAAAATACAAAGGTTTTGTCACAAAATATGCATGAAAAACTAAACACTAACAGTGCTATTTATAAACCCATTCCAAGCGATGTCTAACTTTAGACACCTGTCCAACTCCAAAATGTTATTTATAAATACTTAGCACCGACTGACTAACTTATCCACTGAAATTGGTTGTCCAAATCTTATTTCAAAGAAGACACGTTTAATGAATGAGGTGGGTAAATATTTCTGGTTTTCTATTTTTCTAGTTTTGAAATGAATGAAAAGCTAGTTGAACGTGCCCCAAAGCGTACTAAAATTCATTAACTCATTCAAAAATGAATAAATACAGGCATGTCGGTGAATAAATGAGGCCACATTTAGGCAATTGTTGGAATGCGTTTATAAATAACAAGTTGCCTAAACTATTTAGGCATTGACTAGCTGGACAACTGCCCAAGCGTGTTCTAAGAAAATCTAATAAATATGACTGTAAATGTTTTAACCAGTTAAAAATGGACATGATTTTTTTGGACCACCCTCAGGCAAATAATTTTTGCTTCATATAAATAAGGATTAAATATTGACCTGTATATTTCCGCAGTACTTCGTAGTTAAAATATTATACTTTATAAAGTTTTAATCCAAAATAAAGAATTATCCTACTTTATCCTCGTTTCCGGAGCTCGAAACCCAAAACTCAAAAGTAATCAAATCCAAATGTTACTACAAGTAATCAAAGTAATCAAATCCAAAAAGTAACAAAAGTAATCAAAGTAATCAAATCCAATAGTGAGATCTGAGATCCATTAGAGTACAAAACGGATATTTAACATAATTCAGTTAGGATGTGGTTTTCTTTAGAAGACCACAGCTTGAGTTCTTGCTGAAGGATCCTCAAGATTGAAATGATTAAAACAAGGGTAAATAACATGCTACCATGGGGAGGTGCTTTATAAAAAAGTCGTTGTGGGGGAGGGGAATGGGGTAAAGAAAAAGTCATTCAGAGTACTTAAAATAATTCAGTTAAGATGTGGTTTTCTTTAGAAGCCCATAACTTGTGTTCTAGCAGACGGATCCTCAAGGTTGAAATGATTATAATTCAAGGGTAAGTAATAGGCTACCATGTAGAGATGCTTTATAAATAAATCGTTTTGGGGGAGGGGAATGGGGTAAAGACGAAATCATTCAGAGTTTTAGTTTTATAAATTAATTAAAAAAGAAGAAATATAATACAAATTTATTGAAGTTTAGTGAATCATACATATATTTTTTTAAAACCATCTCCCTGCATCACTACAAACATATCTTAAGTTGCCATTTTTGACCAAAAAAACACTTTTTTTCTTTTTTTTGTCTAGAATTACAGGATTTACGTAATAAAAAAAACAACAAATATTAATCAATTTTTTACAAAAAAGTAATCAAAGTAATCACTCAAAAGTAACGATTACTTTGGAAAAAGTAACGAAAGCAACGATTACTCAAAAGTAACGACTTTTTACATCACTAAAATTGATACTGATTGGTAATATTTATATTTATTATGCATACCTACCAAAACAATAAAATTGGCTTTATTCAAAGTTTTAAAGTGCATAAATGCTTTCTTCATTTCTAATGTGCCTCAGCTATGCTGGAATGGCAAATCGGGTAAATTTTTGATAGCATCTGTAAAAATAATTAAAATGTTTCTTTAAATATTTATCTATGTACATAGAAGCAAATATGAATATAACAACTTACCAAATAAAGCGGTATTCATATTTTTTAAAGTTTTGAAGGGTTTTTTGCTACTCGTTCCATCAAAATTATATTGCACAGCAACGCTCTTGCGGAATAAGTGATGAAATGATGTTGTTATTGGAAACATTTCCGAAGTCAAAAAAATCACTATTCTGGTGCACTATGTTAGTTTTTGGCTCATTTGGTCTAGGTGCTCTGGTGAGCTTGTGAGCGATGTTTTTCACTTTCTCTTGCTTTTCCGGATCAAGAAGATTTATCTAAGCAATCTTGAATCGAGGATGAGTTATGGCAGCTATTGTTGCGAACTCACCTCTGTCGTTGACCTCAAACAAGTCTTTAAACCTCCTCTCAAGGGAAAGTTGAAGTCTTTCTACCACTGTGGGACTAAATTGTAGCTCATTATTAATGAGCGATAACTCCCATTTTCTCTTCACTGTCAACAGGGTTGGCAAAAGATACCCATAGTGGCAGTTATCCTCGCCTTGCAAGATGTCAATTACTTTGGCTAAAGGGGCAGACCATTTACGGTAATCAGCTATATAATCGAAGTCCGAATTTTCGAATAATAAAATTTTTTGCGAGATATTCATTAATTCGCGCGATAAAAGCTTATGCTTAAGTTCGTAGACTTGCTTGAGACAGTCAAACAAACTGTTCCAGCGGGTTACAATAGGTTTCTGCAAACTGCACCCCAGGAATTTTTGGAGTTGTTCCCGAATCTTTGGCGATCCCAAGCATTTCCATAACGCTTCGAATTTTTTTATGACACTTGAGTGGACTGTATGAATAGAAGAGCATTCCTTTATTGCCTTATTCGTATCAGTGCTTGCCACTAAATTGAGGGTGTGGCTGGCACATCGCAAATGATGAGACAGCTGCAAATGTAGGGACGCATTTTCCACTCTTTCACCTTCCATGTCCAAAATTTCAGAGTTTTCATCGGGATCATCATCACTCTCATTTTCATTGTTATTGGCTCCCTCATCAATTGAATGTTTTATTTAATGGAATAAGTGTGTAAGCGATCCGATTGAATAGAAGATCATTATAGTTTTAAAGCTATAAGGCCAGTTTCAAAGGTTAAAGCATCAGATAGTTATCCGATAGATAACGTTATCCAGCAGATATAGGTTGCTGATATTTTTTGTTCTATCGTCAAAGTCTTTGATATAATAACTGGTGGATAAATGTATGTATCTGCCAGTTATTATTTGAACGCACGGCAATGCTGTTTTCTACCATTTTCATAAATGATAAACAGGAACAACGTTTGCTCATTAGATACACGCGATTCGCCATCTTGGTGTTTTGTGACGTCACCATTATCTTTTAATATTAATTTGTAACTTCCCGATAAAGGCCTTAAAAGTCACTTCAACTGGCGTATGTGCTATTCGAGACTTTATCTGTCAGATATAACTATTCAAGACTTTTAAAACCAAAGGTTGAAGTTAATCTAGCTGATAAGTACCGGCTAGGCTATCCGAGAATTCATAAGTTAGTCTTGGAACTGGCCTTAAGTAATTATATTAGAGGAAGTGTACCGATTATGGAATACGCTCCTAATATGGAATAGTGCTATATTTTGAAAACTACGTTATATTTTTACCTGTTTATTTCAGGTAAAGCTTTCTTTTCATGCGCATATTCGTTGTTATTATCCTTGTGGAAGGTGATCTTTGTCGACAAGAGCAGTTATTAAAAGTAGTGTTTTGGTAAAGTGCGTAACAATTTATTGAAAGCTTATTTTTTCTTATATTTTTAAATCGGTTCAAGCTTAAACATATTTTTTGTCCCGTGCTATTAAGAAAAAGCTCAACCTTTGCGATAACTTAAATTATTTAGGTGAGCTCAGTTAAATAATAAGTAAATTTTAGCATAGTTAAGTTAGTCTTCTTGTTCCTAATATGGAATATCAGTATGTTCCTAATATGGAATAGTATTTCATATTGAATATTGGATAGTATTCCTAATATGGAATAGTATTCCATATTTGGAACCACCTTGAATATTTGTTTAAATTTGTACATAGGTTGTCTTGTAAGTAATCAGATGACACCAAAAGAAAAAAAGCGTAACGTTCGGGACAAGGCGGATATGGTGAAAGCCATAGCAGCCGTCTAATCAAAAGAATTGAGCATCAAGAAAGCTGCACAAATATTTCATGTTACTCATACAATTTTTTTTTTCAAATTTTTCAATCCCTTTTGACCTCTTGCATTCTTTATTGCTCTGCCACAGAATCTAATAGATAATTTTATTTGTGTTTTCTGCACATAAATTAAACTATCACATATATTATGGGGAAATCTTTAGTGGTCCATATTAGGGTCACTTTTTGAAATGTGCTCATTTTGTGTTTTTTTACCTTTCAATTTATTAAATGGAGTGTGATAATTTTTTTAAGTTCTACTTTTGTTTAAAAGCAAGTTTATAGTATTTTCATCAACATCGATTTAAAAGATCGAATAAAATTTAATTTTTTTGTGTTTAAAATTGAATTTATATTTTGGTATTCCATAATCGGTACACTTCCTCTATAATGATTTATATGAAATGTATGGTGTTAAGTTCATATAAACGCTTTTCAAATAAATGCCGGGATATGCAACAATCTATGTACGTTGTACGTAACACTTTTTTCAAAATATATCTCTGGAAATATTTGAACAAAATACTTAATCATATCTTCAGCTGTCTGAAGATTGGACGCAAAGTTCTTAGGACACATAAGAATTCTATAATCGCAATGTAAAAGAAGAAAATGGTAGTATGTATCACTGTTAACTACATCATTGAGAACTAAAATACCGGTGTACAAAATAAACTGCCGGAATTCGGTTGTTTTCCAACGAGATAGTTCTAAAAATGATCTTGGCTTTCGAAAAAATTCCCTGGGAATATAGGGAGCCAGTGAATTAATTTTTTGATTTAAATTATTTCTTGCATCTAAATTAAGTTTTGCCTTCGTTGCATTATTTTAAAAAAATGGCAATTAAAACTTTTTTTGCGATTCCTAAATCGATTAAATGCATTGGATCAAGTGGAAACTGTGATACCATACCAATGCCAATCGATCCTAGTAAGCTTTCCCTTGATATAAAATAAGTTTTGTGATGACTTATATCAGTTCTTTCTTTAAAACTAGTATCTGACCTACTATTCTCTATCAACAGAGCGACCATCTTGATCGCATTTTGAGCATCCATTAAAAGAAGTGTGAGACATTATGCCACACACGAAAGCCCTACTTTTTTCTTTTCTTTCTTTCAGGAAATTTTTCGTACAACTAGACAACTGTAAGTCAAACATGAAGAGTATCAGAGCCGGAGTCGCCCAAGGTTCAAAACTTGGCCCTCTTCTATACAGCCTTCTATACAGACTTCCGACCAACCTGCCCCAATTGGATGCGAGAACCTGCTATATGCTGACGACTCGCTCACCTATGCATCATCAATGTCACCGTTTATCGCTGTCCGGCAAGTAGAGGCCCACATCAACAGACTCTTCAATTTCTACACAAAATGGGGCATCCGAATCAACACTTCCAAGTCGGAGCTTGTCTGCTTCAGGAGGCATTCAACTGGTAGAGGTATTCGCACTGCAGCCAACTGCAGAAATCTGGTCTTGAGACTCCCTGACGGATCCACCATAGCTGCCAAAAAGAATGTGAAGTACCTGGGAGTCCAGTTCAATGAGTTGCTAAGGTTCAACCCGCACTCAAGAAATGTACTCAAAAAAGCCAGCTGGGCCTTTCACCGTCTACATCCATTGATGAAGAAAAGAAAAGGACTAAGCCAACCAACGAAGTTACTGATCTACAAGCAGCTCTTACGAATTGTCATCAGCTACTCCTTCCCAGTCTGGTTTTCAATCTCGAAGACAGCCATGAAGGAGCTTCAAGTATTCGAAAGGAAGATTCTCAGAATTGGTACCGGACTGTACTTTGACCGGCAGCGGCGGAAACACTACAGGAACGAACATCTCTATTCTGAAGCCAACATAATCTCGCTGGACAAATACCTAGTCCTTTCAGCGAAGAGACTAGTACGGAACAACATCGACCACCCGAATCAGCTAATGAGAAGGATGACCACTGAACAACGACATCCGGAGCCAAGGTACCTCAGTGTGATGGAAACTCTTGATGACAACATAATCATGGACAACGAGGAAGCAGTCTCGTTCTACGCTGACACTAGGTCAGCCTAATTTTTTATATTTATTTAATGCGACGCGTTTCGGATCTTAGTAATTCGCCGGAAGATGGAGTATAAGCTCCGAAACGCGTCGCATTAAATAAATATAAAAAATTAAGTTGTGAAAATTGTTTTTAAAATTTCAAATAAATAAAATAAAGTAAAAACAAAATAAAACACATTTTAAAAGTTTTAATTTTATTTATTTATTATTATCAATAAATCTATTTCTTCGTATCTAGAAACGATTTCACCTACTTTTTCTAAACTTTTTTTTATTCCGAAATGACAGTATTTTCCCGGTGCTTCAGTTCTTATTATGAAATTATTTTTCTCGTTACTATTAAGTAATGTTTTCAAACTTAGCGGGACATTTAAATTTTCATTTTTTAGCACCTGAAGTAAGTCTTCAACACAATTCCGTTAAGGATGATGTTTTGCATACCACTTTTTAAGCTGACTATATTCAAATTGCAAATACTATTCTCATTATTTTCACTTCCTTCATAAACACTATCTAAAATCAACTGGGGAACATTTTCAATTGTTCTTTCGTTCACAATATCACTTTTTAAGATTTGTATTCCTACGCTCTCTATATTTTCGCTATCTATCCTAGCTATACTTTCTTTTATTTTATTTTGAAGCGAATCATTTTCTTTCTTACCAAGCGCTTCATATTTCTTTTACTTAATCCACTCATTATCTATTATGTACTCACCAAATTGTAAACTTTTACAGTTGTATTTATTAGATTTTCTTAGAACACGCTTGGGCAGCTGTCCAGCTAGTCAATGCCCGAATAGTTTAGGCAACTTGTTATTTATAAACGCATTCCAACGATTGCCCAAATGTGACCTCATTTATTCAGTGACATGCCTGTATTTATTCATTTTTGAATGAATTAATGAATTTTAGTACGCTTAGGGACACGTTCAACTAGGTTTTCATTCATTTCAAAACTAGAAAATTAGAAAACCAGAAATATTTAGTAAATAAACACTAGTAGAAAATTGATTAAAAACACTTATAGAATATTGATTACAAGCAATTGAAAAAACACTGAAAATCACGCACAACTGCTCTCTTTGATCACAAAATCGAAGTTCAATCATTCTAGAACAAAAGAAATGACTCGTGCCAAAAAACGACGAGGGAAAAACCCAAAAAAAAGGTTTTTTATTGCACTTCAAAATCTATTCACCAGGCAGAAAAAAGTAGCGCGTGCCATCTGAAAATATGCATATCTTTTTATGAAGGAAATCTTCGCTTCCATGTTTGCATTGAATTCGTTTTACTTTTCGATGCTTTGAAAAAGTATTTGAATAAGTGTCTCTTTTTCTTCTCAGCTCAGGTAGAATATTTTGTCCAACAAACGAAGTCCGTGAATTATCCATTCCTTTTCCCTAGCGATATCACCATAGTATTGTTCTTTTGGAATAGACCGAGAGCCCACAGCAGATTTTGGGTATGAGTGATAGGAAAAAAAGAAGTATAGGCGTCGAAAGTTTCATTAAAGGCTATTCAAAAAATCAAAGTCTTGCAGTCCACAACTGGGGCCTTTGCGAGAAACAGTGCATCGAAAAAGTAATATGAATGCAACTTGGAGGATAATCGTGTTAGCCGAAATTGGTTTTGACTCCTCCCTAGATAAGCTTCTCGGATCGCATATCACGGAATCTGAGACAATTTGAGTGTATAGTTCGCTCTACTGGACCGTTTGAAAAATTCAAAATTCTAAGTGAAAACGGTTTTTTTAAACAGTCTGGCGGGGCGAATTAAACACTCAAATGATCACAGATTCCGTGATATGGGATCCGCGGAGCTTATCTAGGGAGGGGTGAAAACCAATTTCAGCTAACACGATTATCCTCGAAGTTGCATTCATATTTTTTCGATACACTATTTCTCGTAAAGTCCCTAAGTTGTGGACTGCAAGACTTTGATTTTTTGAATAGCCTTTAATGAAGCTTTCGACGCCTATACTTCTTTTTTGCTATCACTCACACCCAAAATCTGCTGTGGGCTCTTAGACTATACTGTTTGTACTATTAATTTCTATTAATTTTTGCTTATTTTGATTTCGTGTATCTATTTATGTTGTCGTCACTTCAAAATGAAATCAAAATGTCATTTGAGTTTGATAACAGCAGAGTTTTTGCAAAACAACCAGCCGTGTTCATTGATTGGACTCGGAAAGTGTCTGAAGATTCGGATAGATTGGTTGGGGCTGGTTCGCAAACCTCTCCGTGGAAGCGAAAATTTCTAAATTGTATTTAGTTTTATGATTAAGTTATTTCACATGCTGTATTTGCTATTAATTAGTGCATCGTCATCAAAAGTGCATTTCCTTCATCAGTAAGATTGGCCGTCAGGGGAACAATTGCATTTGACACTTTAACCCCCAGTTTCACAGAGCGAGTTTAAACTCACTTTTGGTTTAAACTTCAGTTCAGCAGAACAATTGAACTCAGTTCAAGGTCTAAGCGAGACTGTGAAACCGGGGATAAGTGGATGAATTATGGCCTTTTCGATTGGGGACAGAATGACAGTTCTTGTTCTGAAAAGAACAGGAAATTTGATTTCAGAATCGAAATGAGAAGCGTTCACACGTATCGAATCGCTGTTCCGGATTGCCAATCGAAAAGGCCATTAGTGAAAATTGGCTTAAGTTTTGGCATTGGGTTTCCAAGTTTATTATTTAGTTTTATTTGCTTAATTTACTCCACCAGTATTCGTTGCCATTAAATTATGTTTTCCTTTTATCAAAGCGAGTTGGATAAAATACTTGGAGACAAAAGAGGATTGCATCCGGAGTTTGTCCTTGACAGTAACGATGCGGTGGGGTATTCAAGAGACGATGGTGTGGAGGTCTTTGGTGTCGGTATTCCTAATGCAAACAAATCTGCTTCAGGTTAATAAAATCACTATATTTAATTTGTATTTATTTTTTTTCAATATAATGATTTTTGGTTAAGGAATTGATGGCATTCTTACTTTGAAAAGAAAAAGAACTGCCAGTTCCCTTATTTTAAATAAGATGGACGAAATGGAGAAAACCAAAGTCGAATACAATGATCATAAAATGGACTTCCATGCAAAGCTACTTAATGCAATCATTGAAAAAAATCAAATCGAAAAAGAGCGCAACATAATTCTGCAAAGATTGGTCGATCAACGCTCTAAGAACTAAAATCTTATTGCATTTATTTTGTATTATAGTCTTTAATCCTTAACATAATTTATTATTAATAGAATATATGTAATACCCGTAAGAAACTGCAATGAATTAAAAACTTTTTAAAAGATTTCTTGATTTTTATTTTTAATTATAAATCAAAGATAATTTTATTGTGTTCGCTTCATCTCTTGTAAGATGACGTCACGGACTATATTTCCCTTGGATATTTCTCCTCGCCGCTCCTGTACACTTTCAACAGGAGGCTCTTGAAGGGCTTCTAATTCAAACTCCATGTCATCTTCGCCTGCAATGTTGTGAAGGACACAACAGGCTCTGATGAAGTGACAAATTTTTTTTATTCCCCTCAGTTTACAATAATAAAGCTGTCGAAATCGTTGCTTGAGTATTCCAAAAGAATGCTCGATTGCAACACGGCACGAACTGAGCCTTACATTGAATCTTTTTTGGTCATTTGTTAGGTGTCCGTTATCCCTATAAGGAGTAACCAAATTATTCGTACATGGGTACGCAGAGTCACCCAGTAGGTAGTAATCTTTAAATAAATATTAAATTTTAGTAAAGAACTCGTGTAGATATACATACATATATAATACCTCCACAGGACGAATTTAGTTTTTCATATATAGGTGAGTTGCGGAACACCCAACTGTCATGACATGAGCCCGGGAATCCGACAAATACATTGGTAAACTTTTTCTTTTCATTACATATGGCTTGAACACATATGCTTGTAAGCCCTTTTCTATCTATGTATTCGTCTTTGCTTACAATTGGGGGATCAATAAGAACATGGGTCCCATCAATGCAATCTATTAAAAAAAAGATATAAGAAAATGTTGGTGGCAGATTAAAATGTGAAGTTGAAAATTTAAAATTTTGATTGGTTTCAGGATATGGCAGTTGTGACTTAACAAGGTTAACTTTTTAAGAATGGTGGTGCTAAAGAAGGCTTCATTCCATTCCCTATCTGCTTCTTAAGGTGAAAGTTTTTGATCACTACGCGTCACTTGTTTGAGGGCACCATAAATACTTGTGAGAAATATTTTTCCTGGATACATATTGTCCAATGAAAAAGGATAACGTTAAAGGAGTTACTTGGAAAATCCATAAAAAGATAACACCTTTATCCACACATCTGGGGTAGCTAAAAGCTGGATTCAGTCGAAAAACATGGTAATTCTGCCATGGCCACCCTATTAACTGGACTCCAACATCATAGAAAACATTTGGGCCTTGCTATATCGAACATTTTATGAGGCTGGTAAACAGTTTGCAGATAAAGACGTCTTAATAGAAGCTATCTGAGATGCCAGGAGCATCAATCAAACGGATTAAAAAAAATGTATGATTCAATTTCAAACCGTGTTTAAAGCCCTTATTACAAAAATTGGTGGTCATACCCATTGTTTATTGCGAAGAACATAATTAATAAATGTTTGAAAACAAAAAAAGTTAACATTTGGGTATTTTTATTAATTTTTCAAAAGATTCTTTGAGTGGCCTCAATCAAGTGACGCAATTTTGTATACCATTTAAGATAGATAGATATATTTATTTATTTCAGCTAAGTTTCATTGTATATACTTAAAAATATAATAGTTACAATATATAAATAACTTTTCTTCAGTTCATTCATATAACTTTTATCCTTTTTTATTGGAAAATATGTATACCCACCCACGGGTATCACACATTAACAGGGAAAATATTTCTCACTGATATTTATCGAGAAAAAACGGTTGTGAAAATAGTGGCATTAAACAAGTGACGGGCAATATACATAACAAATAAGATGGGTAAGCACTTTTATAGAAACAGTTGTTTATTTATTTTGCGTTTGAAATGCCACATTTTACCTTAAAGCATATTAAAAGAAGTAAGTATACGCATAATGAATTTAAAAATCTAAGGTCTGAGTTCGATTGTTATATCTAATGAATAGTATCCATTGACTCGTACCCTTATTCTTCTGTTAGACATGAAGGAATAGATCACCTTCAATAAGTTTGAATCTATTCCCCAGTCGTGGAGTTGTTTTATGACTCCAAAAGAAGTAACTTCTTCAAAGGCCTTTTCTAAGTCCATGGACAAGAGGACCGAATGGTTTCGCGAAGCTAACTCTGTATGTACTGCTTATGGTCAAGCATATGCAGCAAAGTATGTGTGCCTCTACCTGGTCTAAAACCGTGTTGGCTGCTGTTGAGACATTTTTCTAGTGTCCATTTGAGTCTATTACAAATTATCTTTTCAAATAATTTGGATAGAACGGAGAGGAGATAAATTGGGCGGTAACTTTCGATAGATTGTGAGTCGGTGTTTGGTTTTGGTATAGGAATCAGAATGGCTTTTTTCCACTCATGCGGAAATATTCCGTTTCTCAAACATTATTATATAAGTTGACCAATCTTACCATTCCAATCTAAAACTCTGGTTATCAAAAACGTTAACAAACCCTTGGCTGATTTCCACAATTACTCATTTCAATTAATTATTATTGCTGAAATTTTGGTAAAGGAATTCATAAGTTCATAAATAAAATAAAAGAAAACATTCTTATAGTACAAAAAATTATAAAAAAAATTCGTTTACACTGCTTTTCGCAAATTTCACATGATGTTACGTCAAAATGGCATTAATTCGGATCTAGTTTGCAAATTTTCAATGAAATTACCTCATTTTCTCTTATGAAAACGCAGTAGGTATTAAGATACTAAAATGGCTTTACTACGACCTTAAACCTCCTATGAACCAGTTTAAGCTTACCATCCTCCTCTATTCCTCGTGTATTTTTTTGTTTTTTAAATACAAATTTTAGGATTAGTTGTGTTGTAAAGTCGGAATAACTTTACTCCGTCACTAAAACGTGTTTATAAATAAGGCTGCGATTTTACAACCAATTTAATTTAAATCTTGAACCAAGGCTGAACCACGATTGTACAACGGGCCCTAAGTGACATGAATTTTCTATATATTGTCTGCTAGCTCTTTTCTTTGCACTACACAGATAGTCCAGTAACTATATATGCACATCAGACCTTGCGTCAGACCCGGCAGCTCTGATTGATTGATCCTCAAGCGCCGAATGCAACTTTGTCAAAATCTAAAATACCGCAATTTTTCACGCTTGTTTAAGGTCTTGATGATTTAAACCTTCAAGGGCTTTTTAAACTGCAATTGCGTTTTACGATTAATTATCTGTGCCGAGATTCAGCTATTTCAGCGAGGGAGATGAGATGACTCACCTTATACTCGCCGACTCATCTCACTTCACTCGCAAAAGTGATTCAGCTATTTAACCCGGAGGCCACACGAGCGAGTACTCGCTAGCGAGTTGGGTACATACATTAATTGTCAAATCACTCGCAGCTCTACTCGCTTCTCAACTGGCTTCGAAAAAGGCAAGCCAGTTGACTAGCGAGTAGGAAAAGTTTCGATGTATTTGTAGCTCGCTAGCGATTACGCTCGTGTGGCCTCAGGGTAAGTGAAATGAGTAAGTTCGAATTTAGTTTCGAACATGAGACAAAGAATAAATATAAAAGAGCTAACTTCTACCTACTTGTCGCACTCGTTACGTAAAACGAAATGAAACAAAAATGTAAACATTGGAATTTTTAATAATGGAGTTTGGAGTATCTTTTGTTTCAATTATTTTTTTTGTCATAATTAAAGTTTAATGTGAGTTTCACCCTTGAGAAATAAACCCCCATATTAATAAACAGCGGATAACAACGTGCTAGCGTTTATACATCTGTTAACTAGTAATTCTTATTAACAAATGCGTAATAGTCTGTGACGTGTGTTAACGTACGGATAACTTTAACTAGCCAGATTCCACGTATAACGAACGGATAACTTCTTAACACATACACGCACGCGTATGATAGCACCGTTTTCTACTACCAGTATACACTTCGTAAGGCAGTGCATGCATGTGACACATGTATTAGAAAATCACCATAATTTGATGAAGTGGTGAATTTGGCGAAGTGATAAATACTGGAAAGGTATCATATCTTTTTTAATTAGAAAAGTTATCAAGCGGACAAGTTGTCCGCTGTCCGTGTGCCAGTTAATACGTGAATTAGGGAGCGGATACCAGTTTTTTATTAATACTGCTGAAAATGTTTAAAAGTGTCGAAAGTGAATAGAATATAAATTTATTTAATATATATATGTGCATGTGTATAAAATAAAATTAAAGAATCAATAAAAGGGTAGTTGTTTTTATCTACGTTGTTGTTTTTATTTCGTTTCCTATCTATGAATAGGAATTCTTGTGAAAAGCACACATACCTATCCAAAACTGGAAATTTACCAACGCATACACCAAGTCACTGCGGAAATATCTGGCGAGTAATCTGACATTTCATTTCACTCGCTCACTCACTCCCTTTTGCTAACTGAATCGATTTTCGACGAAAAGTGACTCATCTCACTCACTCCCTGCGGCTTTGAATTAGCTGAAACTTGGCACTGAATTGGCTTCAATCTGAGCCTAATATTACGTTTTCATTAGACCAAATGAGGTAATTTCGTTGAACATTTCCAAATTTGATACGATATCATCTCATTTCCCATACAAATTCACATTTCGAAATGAGATAATTTCAAACAAATTTGCACGAAATTAGGTTGGAAATTGTTGCGGCTACCTGAAAAAAAATAAGAAATAAAGATTAATTTATGTAAAGTATCCTAATAAAAAGCCTGTATTCTGGATCCACGAGCGGCGGGCATAACCCAGCGGCTCGAGGAGCATGAACAGGCGAGGAACAAGTTAAAAACAAAAACTTATCCTTATACACATTGACTTATTATTCGCTCCACTAGGGGAAGTATTTCCATGCTTCGCAAGTAGGGCAATAGCAAAAAAAAAAAGGATGAGATTATTAGGACTGAAACACACAAACATACAATCTAATGGTCTTTTCGATTGGGGGCAGAGGGCCAGTTCTTGTTCTGAAAAGAAGAGATAAATATTTCGTATTCGATTTCAGAATAGAAATGAGAATCGTTCACAGGATTCGAATCGGTCTTCCCGATTGCCAGTCGAAAAGGCCATAAGAGTAATTGGTACTTACGATTGGTGGATTGCGAATCCTACGGGAAGAGAAGGGCATGAGCTCTATCGGCGTCCGACCAACCTTGATGGTCAGAAATCCAAGTCCGGATATCACGTCGCTCGTATGGGTGATTGCCCTCTAAAAGTACTTGAGAGTGCTAGGACGCCATATGGCCCTAGGCTCAATGATAGGAAAATCCCTATGCACACCTATTGGGCGGCTACAAAAGGCGTCTGTTTTCCCATAGTGGGCGGCCTCGAGCAGTTATGTGTTTGACCATACAAAAGGCGGGTGTGCCTGTCAAATCTGAGCTTATGTATGTTATTAATCATATCTCGGAAAACACCATGGTGGAAGGATATAAGCAAATACATGAATTATGACAACAAATGGAAATGAGTCCCCAAGAGGTAATCTTTTTATAGAAAATCCTTCTGTAGCTTCGGTTGCAGTAAACCGCACATCGGATTTGGGGGTGCGGCATCTTTCATGTACGAGCGTCAATCAAGACGCCATAATAATAAGTGAAGCGTTGACAAATAGAAGAAGTCTTTCAAGAAGCGCAAATGTTACTTTTGGCTACCGCATACGTACGAAAATCGGAGCATGGAACGTTCGATCCTTGTACAGCGATGGTAGATACGAGCAGGTTGAGCGTGAAATGCTTCGTCTAAACATCAGTATCCTGGGCATAAGCGAAACTAAGTGGAGAGGAAGAGCTGAATACAGATCAGACACTGGACAGACGAGAATGCTGTATTCCGGGGAAGATGAAAGAGAGGGTGGCCAAAGACTGCATGGTGTCGGAATTATGTTGAACGAAGAAGCGAGGCGTAGTTTGATCTCCTGGGCGCCCATTTCTGCGAGATTAATGACAGCAAGGTTTCGTTCAAAAATTCGTAACGTCACAATTATTCAGTGCTACGCCCCCACAAATGAAGCGACCGAGGAAGACAAAACCGCGTTCTACACTCATCTTAACTCGGTTTACAGTAGTGTTCCGAGAGCCGACATCATAGTCGTTATGGGAGACCTCAATGCCCAAGTCGGTTCAGACAATTACGGACTGGAAC